>JAPMLY010002305.1:0-53340 GCA_026401115.1 Tetraselmis chui | reverse complement strand
GTCGGATAATGAAGGGTGGTGCAGCAACTGCCGAAGCATCGCTATGCAGTGCGCGCGGCGGAACAAAAGGTCAGCCGTCGGCCGGTCGTCGTCGTGGCGGGCGCATTCTCAGCACTGCAGGGCGCGCGCTTGCGCGCGCGCGGGGGGTGCGGAGCGAGGAGTTCCCCTCTAGGGTCGCATGGGATAGTTGCTTACAAGACGATAGGAAGGGAAAGGCGAGAATGATATGCATGGGAGGTGGGGGGTCCATGGATGATGACATGGTTTATGCGAGTGACGGGAACGTGGGCGGCGATGCAAGAGATGAGATTGGGTCCGGATGTGGCATTTGCATGGAATTAAATATTGTTTACATAGAAATTCGAATGTGTGATTGTTAGTTAATCCATACATATAATATGATATGATGAAAGTGTCAATCCTCGAGGTAATTGAATGCTTGGGAGAGCCTAATAATCACGACGGCACGCACGCTTGATATTGCGTGAGTTAGAGAGAGAGAGAGAGAGAGAGAGAGAGAGAGAGAGAGAGGGGGTGTGAGTGAGAGGGGAGAGAGAGAGAAGGGAGAGGGGAGGGAGAGGGAAAGGAAGGAAGGAAAGGGAAGAGAGATAGAGAGAGAGAGGGATAGAGCGAAAGGAGGGTGGCAGGGGTCGGAAGGGAGAGAGAGGGAAAAAGAGAGAGAGAGAGAGAGAGAGAGAGAGAGAGAGAGAGAGAGAGAGAGAGAGAGAGAGAGAGAGAGAGAGAGAGAGAGAGAGGGGGCAAACAGAGAGAGCGAGAGACAAACAGAGAAAGCGATTAAATATTGTTCACATATGAATTCGAATATGTGATTGTTAGTAAATCCATACATATAATATGATATGATGAAAGTGTCAATCCTCGAGGTAAATGAATGCTTGGGAGAGCGCAATAATCACGACGGCACGCACGCTTGATATTGCGTGAGTTTGACAGAGAGAGAGAGAGAGAGAGAGAGAGAGAGAGAGAGAGAGAGAGAGAGAGAGAGAGAGAGAGAGAGAGAGGGAGGGAGCGGGATAGGGAGAGAGCGAAAGAGAGGAGGGTGGAAGAGAGAAAGATATAGATAGAGAGAGAAAGAGCGAAAGAGCAGGGTGGGAGAGAGAGATAGAGAGAGAGAGAGGGAGAGAGAGAGAGAAGGAGAGAGAGAGGGAGAGAGAGAGAGAGAGACAGAGAGAGAGAGAGAGAGAGAGAGAGAGAGAGAGAGAGAGAGAGAGAGAGAGAGAGAGAGAGAGAGAGAGAGAGAGCGAGAGGAGAGAGAGAGAGAGAGAGAGAGAGAGAGAGAGAGAGAGAGAGAGAGAGAGAGAGAGAGAGAGAGAGAGAGAGGGAGAGAGAGGGAGAGAGAGAGAGGGAGAGAGAGGGAGCGGGGTAGGGAGAGAGCGAAAGAGAGGAGGGGGAAAGGGGCAATTGAATATGTATTGTGGATAGTAAATGATATACTATTTGGATCCATTTTTTGTTTCCAAAGAAAGTATCAACCAATAAAGAAGAAAGGAACACAAGCACATAAGCAGGAGAGGGAGAGAGATATTTGTGCATAAGTAAGTTATGTAAGTATTTCTGTATGATTATTATATAAGTTATATAAGTCACAAATAATACTATTTGGATTAATTATTTCTTTCCAAAGAAAGTATCAACCAGTAAAGAAGAAAGGAACACAAGCACATAAGCAGGAGAGAGAGAGAGATATTTGTACATAAGTAAATTATGGTCAGATTGATTTGAATCTAGAGGTTTGCATATCCAATATCATGTGTACGGGACAGTAACTCTAGCGGTTACTGTTACCGTTAATATCGGCGCGTCTCACCTGCAGGGCAACCACCTTGCCCGAGCAGTTAGACGCAGCCAACGACCAACGACTTCCCCAACGGTCAGCTCTAGCTAGCCCGTGCCTTATAAGCCGTAGCTAGCCACGAGCCTAGGCACTCTCTGCTTTCGCGCTCAGCCAATCTAGGCTTCGCGCGAATGCAGTCTCGACTCTCGTAGTCGAGTAGGGTGTCAATCTTACCTTTCGTCCCATGCGCACTCGAGCGTCACGCGACACTTCCCCTCGTTCAGCTACAGCGTTCCCCACTATGCAGCCCGAGCAGTCTACATCCGCCGCAGCGGCCGACCCTCACGCTACCACACTCGAACAACGCACAGCCGAACAGATTCGTACGGCGGTTTTGGAATCGGAACAACGCATTACTGAGCAGTTTTTGGCGGCTAACGCTGCCTTACTCGCTCAGCTTCGACAGCCGACAACCACACCCGCTACTACTGATCAACAGCAGTCCATTCCCCCCGACGCGACCACAGCGACGGAGGGTGGCAAGGAGGCCCCCGTGCCACCTATCGACTTGCTTGACGACGAACCCGACCCCTCCGCGGCCGAATTCGTCGACTTCACCTACTACGGCGAAGTCATCCCACCCGGCCTCGAACGTCCCCCTCGCGACGTCGACGAGCCACGTCTGTGGACACTCACGGACGACACCGCCCGCTCGCTAAGCGACAAACGCACCCAGGCAGCCTACGACGAGTACCTACACATCGGGTGCTATGCCTTCTTCGACAGCTGCGCCAACGCGGCAATCGGCGAGGCTCTGGACACGCTGTCGCACGGCACACCTCTACCGCCAGAGCAGGCGGAAGCGATTACCCTCATCCGAGCGGGTCATCGCACCCACATGGCGACGGAGGAGGCCGCCCGTACTAGATTGGGCTTCCTCCGCCTCACCAAGGGCGGACAAACGAGCACAGATGCGGACCGCGTCTTTGCCGAACTGGCCCACGAGCGCTTTTGCCGACCGCGCCCTGCCGCGGTCTCCGGCACATTGGATGCGCTTCGCCAAGCGTTCGTCGACCGCACGCTGGAAGTCAGCCTACACGCCGCCAGCAAGGCCGCCGCCGGAGCTGCCTTCGCGAAAGTCACACCGGACAAGCCTCCCGGCCCCGATGCGCGATCCCGCAAAGCCGCCGCCGACAAACGCAAGGCCGCTGCAGCAGCAGCAGCCGCAGCCCGCGCCACCCCCGCCCCGAAGCCGACCGACCCGGCTAAAACCTCGACCAAGAAATGACGGTGTGGCCCGCCGCTCCGATTCCTGCTCCCCGACGTCTTCCTTCATGCGCCACCGCGTGCGTCGAAGATGGCGGGAGTGGGAGCGCATCGGAGCGAGCGGCCAAGTCCTAAACTGGATCCGCCATGGCGTTCGCGTAAAGTTCAAGCAAGGTCTACGCCCCAAGCCCTTCAACCACGGCATCTCTATGCTCGACGCGACGCCGGCCCAACTCGAGTTTCTAAACTCGGAGCTCCCCCGCTTCGAGGCTTGCGGAGCTTGGGAGCGGGCGGACAACCCTCGCTACGTTTCCCGGATGTTTCTAGTTCCAAAACCCGGGTGCAACCAATGGCGTTTGATTATCGACCTTCGAGAACTCAACCGTTATTGCTCGACCTTCACTATGACGTGCGAGACGCTCAAGCACCTACGTCACCTCTCGCGGCCGGGCGACTACTTCGTCTCCCTCGACCTTGCCGACGGGTACTACACCCTTGGCATCCGGGAGGAAGACCGCGACTTCTTCACGGTCAACTACCGCGGCACGCTATGGCGCCTAGCATGCCTCCCCATGGGTTGGTCGGGGTCGGCTTACTACTTTTGCAAGCTCACTCAAGTGTTCACAAACCACCTTCGTCGCCCACCGCCACCGGTGCCAACGGCCACTTCCCCTCACAGTCGCCGCCCCACCAAGCGCTTCCTCCGAAACACGCGGTGGCGGGGAATTCGACTCCTACCCTACATGGACGACTTCCTTTTCCTCGCCGACTCTTACGAGGACGCCCTCCTACTGCGACAGCGCGTTCAAGCCCTACTCGACAGCCTCGGCCTCGAACGCAACCCCAAGAAGGGCGTTTGGACACCTACCCAAGTAGGCGACCATTTAGGCTTAACGGTGGACCTCCAACACGGCATGTTTCGCGCCCCCCCCGCAAAACTTCAACAGCTCGCGCAACAAGCTTCATCCCTCCTCGGCCGAGCTGCGTCAAACGCCCGGTGGCTACCCACTCGCCAACTCGCGGCTTTCGCCGGAAAGGCGCAGTTCCTCTACCTCGCCATCGCCCCCGCGCGCTTCTTTTTGCGCGAGCTACACAACGTGTTAGCCACACGGGTTGGGTGGGGCGGACGCGTCCGCCTCACCCACCAACTACGCCGAGACCTCGAGTGGTGGCGCACGGTCCCCACGCAACACAACGGGCGGTCCATCTACAAGCCTATCGAGACCGCCTACCTCCACGCCGACTCGAGCGACTACGGTTGGGGGGCCGTTCTCAACGAGAACTCCAACTATCAAGCCCGAGGCTTTTGGAGCGCTACCGACCGCCAACAACACATTACGTGGAAGGAACTTCGTGCGGTGCGACACGCGGTGGAATCTTTTCTACCCCAACTCCGAGGCCGACAAGTCCTCCTACACGAGGACAACACGGCGGTGGTCGCCGCCCTCACCAAGCTCACCTCGCGCTCGCCCGCCATGATGGCCGAACTCCGTCGCCTGTGGTACCTCCTCGACAGCAACGACATCAACATCCGGCCGCGCTACATCCGCTCGGCGGCCAACATATGGGCCGACGCGCTAAGCCGGGAGTTGGACTACGAAGACTGGCAGCTCAACCCTCGTGTTTTCGCCTACCTTCAACGCCGGTGGGGGCCGCACAGTATCGACCGTTTCGCCTCGATGCTCAACACGCAGCTACCACGCTTCAATGCCCGCTGGCGCGACCCCCTATGCGAAGACATCGACTGCCTACACCTCCCCGACGCGGCGTGGAGGTGCGAGAACAACTACTGCAACCCCCCTTGGTCTGCCCTACCGGCGCTGGCAGCAAAACTCGAACAAGCTCAAGCAGCGGCTACCGTGGTCGCCCCCTACTGGCGAAACAAAACGTGGTACCACGCGTTCGCACGCTTGGCCACCGAGACCGTGCACTTCCCAGCGTCCCGCGACCTGTTCTTTCCAGGCAGGCTGGGCAAGCACGAAGGGGTCGGGCCACCCGCGTGGAGCATCGTGGCCTTTCGGCTAACACCCCCTCTTGGCTCTACACGCGACGCGGTGCGATTGGCCGAGCGATATGCCCGGACCGATTAAAACCACCTGTACAGCTCGTTCCCAATCTGCGTACAGGACCGCCGCGCTACGGCTTACGCCGGGAAGCAGCACAGTCGCCCTGGTCCACCGATTTAGCTGAAACTTTCCAAGACCTCCTAGGATCAGACAGACTCGGGGTTACGGCGGTTGCCCTACTCAGCAACTCGCTAGCGCCCTCGACGTACACGAGCTACCAGAGCGCAATCGGGCAATTTTTTATTTTCTGTGCAGAGGAAAACATCGCCCCGCTACAGGCCACACCCGCCACAATGGTCCGTTACACGGCCTGGCTGGCCCTGCGCGGCACGGTCGCTGCGAGCTCGCTGCAACCCTACTTCTCCGCCATAAACAAGTTCTTCCGTGACCACCGGCGCCAACCCGTCGCCGTGGGCGAACTTTTGGCGGACGCCCGCCGTGGCTTCGAAATGCTACAGCACCGCCTGGTACCTACCACCGCTCGCCTCCCGCTACCCGCACAAGTCGCACTGGACATCCTACACTACGCCAACACCCTTCACGATACTTTCGCTTGGACCCCTGCTGCCTTCCCCCAGATGCAACGCTTCCGGGCCTGTTTAGCGGTGTGCGTCAATTACACGTTTTTCTGCCGCGCCGAAACCGGCGCCCGCTGCCAGACAGGCGACCTTGTGGTCGACCAGCCTTCGCAGCAAATCTGCCTCTACGTGCGGAAATCTAAGGGGGACCAGCGCCGCGACGCCAGCGATAAACTAGTCATCGCGGTACCTGTAGCCGCTAACCCCGTCCTGGCGAACCTAATCCACTACTACACAGAACAACGCGCTATCTTCTGCACAAAATTCTACAGCAAGCCACCCCCGCTCGCCTTCTGGAGTTTCTCACCTTCAGAACCCTCTACCGATTGGGGTGCCGCGTCCACCATCTCCGCCTGGCTCTCCCTCGCCCTCCTCGCAGTCAACTCGTCAGCGCCCGCCGGCTTTAAATGGACGTCGCACAGCCTACGGAAAGGCGCGGCGTCCGCTGCCAGCTGCATCGGCGCGCCCCTCCCCGTAATCAAATTTATGGGTGGCTGGGCCAAGAACAGCTCTGTGACTGAAGGAAAATATATTGACCCAACCATGACCCCAACACCTGCTGCTTGGCGGTTCTTCGGCTGGCTCACTCCGTCCCCCCCGCAACACTAATTCTGGCTGTGCAAGCCTTTGGCTTTAGGTTACTGGCAAAACGTGCCCTAGGGTAAATGGTCAGATTGATTTGAATCTAGAGGTTTGCATATCCAATATCATGTGTACGGGACAGTAACTCTAGCGGTTACTGTTACCGTTAATATCGGCGCGTCTCACCTGCAGGGCAACCACCTTGCCCGAGCAGTTAGACGCAGCCAACGACCAACGACTTCCCCAACGGTCAGCTCTAGCTAGCCCGTGCCTTATAAGCCGTAGCTAGCCACGAGCCTAGGCACTCTCTGCTTTCGCGCTCAGCCAATCTAGGCTTCGCGCGAACCCACCCACCCATCCCTATAATCCTGCGCTAATTGACCCCCAGACCCTGTCTGTGGGTGTCTTTTGGCCAAATTGTAAGCAAGCTGACATCTTTGGCAAAACGTGCCCTAGGGTAAATATAAGTAAGTATTTCTGTATGATACTGTATACTACTAAGGATAATCCTTACTGTATTGGAAATATCAATCGGCTATAATTATTTCATTATATCAAAGCCAACACGTTTCTTATCCCTGAAAATGCGGAAAAATGTTCCGAATAACGGACAGTCAGTAGCCGAAGATATGACGAGCAATGCACGACATTTTCTGCCGGTACATTTGGTACGTTTTGGTACGTAGTTGTACGTTTGGTACGTTTTGGTACGTTTTGGTACGTTTTGGTACGTGGTTGTACGTTTGGTACGTTTTGGTACGTGGTTGTACGTTTGGTACGTTTTGGTACGTGGTTGTACGTTTGGTACGTTTTGGTACGTTTCGGTACGTCGGCATGCCGCGTCGGATTTTTTGATATGAAGCTATCCCTAGAGGGAATCCGCGCACGATAAATATATCAAAGACTGTGCACATATATACTACATGGCCACTGCTTTGGTACATGTACCTGTACCTGAAAGACATACACTCCTCCACAAGACTCTATACCTGCATTATGTATAACATAAGCTAGTTAGGAACACGGTCCCCTCTCACCACGTCCAGCACGACGACACCCGAGTACCACTCAATTGTAGGAGAGCCGAGAAGCAAGCAGTAAGCCGTCATCCGGAGTGGTTAGACCTCAGCTTAAAGCGGGTGTTGTCGGTGGAGTTTGTCGAATTAAGCCCATAAATTCCCGGGAAACTGTATGAACTAGTCACGTCGTTCTCAGCGCCACGCCGGGGCATTGCTCAAGCGCTCACACCAAGCTGCATATTACTCCGTGTTCCACATGACCGATGTTTTGCGGAATTTTCGGAGGGGGTTTGAAGGCGTGGGTGCCGTGATCAATGCGCGAGGTTTGGTTTCCGGGTGTGTGAATAGAGCACGGAAGTTCACACCGCATGCACGGGTGGTGCTTTTGGAAAGCAAACAAGCAAAAACGCACATGACGCAGGTTTGGATAATCACTGCACGTTGTAAACAAGCGAGGGCGATTGGCTTAGGGGAGGGGCGAGGTACAACTTGGCCGTTAGGGACGCATCACGTTGATGGCCTTTGGAATGCTTGGGTATGTGCTTGTGCCAACCACACCCGCCCCACGCGTGGCACACGTCGGGAATTAGGCTCGGAAATCCGTAGGGATGAAGAATTGGCAAACATATATCGACAAACCCCGCACAAATCGCCTCATGAGGTGAGCCGAATTCGACGGGTGTTGCTTGGCACTTCGGCTCAGCTTTGCCGGAATAATGCGGAAACTACAATGATTCATAAAAACTTTGTTTGTGAGAGTCTGAACTCCAAAGAACTCCAAAGTAAATCCGTAAATCTGCATTGAAAAGACGCGTCAAGCAGTACATGTTTTAAAAAGTTTTGACCATATTTCAGTGAGTTATGATCGTTTGAACACTGTGGCCAAGAGCATCTTGCCGTTGGGTTGTGCGCATATTCGTGGTAAGTCTACATACGCAATTTCGTGCGTTTCCCACACAGCGGCCTGCCCAACACCCTCGTCCCTCTGTCACCTATGCACTATTTTTGCGCGACTTCGCATAAGCATTCATATTGCGGCGTTGCGCGCATGTTGCTCTTTTCGTCTAATCAACATGGAGACTGTTTGAAAGAGCGTGCCGCGCGAGTGCGGGTGTGATAAACCCAAGTACACAAGCCTGGCAGTGCTCGAATTCGCCCCCCGTAGTTGTCGGCGCATTCCATCATAGGCGCCAAAGCATTGTCTAGGATTTTAGGAGACTTGTCAATAAAATCGACGACATGATACATTTTTTACTTGCGAAGGTACGAAATCTTGTCCAGAATTTTGCGGAGGAGAGTATCATATTCGAGTGGCCCGTAGTTGTGCCTGTCGTTCTCTGTATTTTTATAATCATGTAAACACATACCCTATGTCTCTCACTCTGTATTTTTGTTGCCTTAAGGTAATCTATAGAGACCCATAGTCGTGATACTTTGTTGTCACACACACACACACACACACACACACACAAAATACACACACACACGCACATCACACACACACATATACACACATCACACAAACAAACACACACACACACACACACACACACACACACGCACACTTTCTTCTCTCTCATTATGCATTTCTTGTAATTGTGCAAACACACACAGACACACACCCTGTGTGTCTCACAATGTACTTTTGTAATCACAAAATAATGCTCTTGTACCCATCGTAGCGATGCGCACTACTGAAAGACGTATCCTAATCCCAATCTCAATAAGTGCGATGTACACCAAGTCGATCTTTCTTCCATTATATATTAAATTCCTTACAAGAAAAAGCAGTGGAGGCCACCAAGCAAAAAGAAGAAAAGAGGAAAAACCCGATCTTTCTTCCAAATAAACAGTTCCGAATCCAATTGAGCTCACGATGAGGGGACACACTGACAAACACACACACACACACACACACACACACACACACACACACACACACACACACACACACACACACACACACACACACACACACGCACACCCATTTTAGTAAGTCAATGTCGTAGGATATCGCTACATGTACTTGTACCCTTATTGGTACCTTACGAGGCTTTGATGCAACAATACTTAGCGACTGGGATCTATCCAATTGCTGGCTGCGGATTTGATGTATCGGGGTATGATGTGGATGTTGTTGATGTCCAACAAGAACCAGAAACTGCGGAGCTTCTCCATCATTTCTAGTGAACGGGAAGTCATGCCTGCCAGGACGTAGCACACAGCATGGTTGTCCTTATGGAGGAGTATGTTGCGGCCAACAAGGTATGGCAGAAATTTGAGAACGGCCAAGCGGACGGCTTATGGTTCCTTCCATGCAATGTGGTGGTTCTCGTCTTGTTGTCTCCTGAACACCGCGCGCTTAAAGTATGTCGTTGAGGACGGCTCCCCAACCATAACCTGAACTATCGCAGTTGATGTTGGCTGTCTCAACCGGGCGGTGGATGTTCTTGCCGCTTGCATGATTGGGTACATGTGCTAATAGATCTAGTGCATTTGTAAGCAATTTCAATTAGTTTTGGCAAAGATGAGATAAATATTTTTTGCAAAAGGAAAGCAAAAGAGCTTGTTGATCGTTCCGAGGCTTTATACGAGGCTGAATTGGCTGAGGGTAGGCGCGATACAAAAGCATCAAGGTGCTACGGATTGTTGTTGGCCGTAGCTTGATTAGTTGTTGTCGTGGTATTGCACGAGTGTAAGTACTGATGAGGATATGAGATAAGTGTGGCGGTTAGCCTCTGAAAGCTAAACGCTAGCACAAACCTGTTCTAGTATGTCTAGTTCTGTTGTTGCAAGATGGCTAAATGATGTTGTCGAGAGGCAATGGTGAAAGATGTTTCACTGCTGTACTTAGGCAGTAGATGTTGTAAGTGAACAAAGGAATTGTTAAATGGTTCTGTCACCTCCCTCTAATGCACTGGGCTTATATAGGTTTCAGCCCAGACTAATTACGCATGCAAGCTACGCTTACGTATCAGGCGTTAGCGTTGTCTAACCGTCGTCATCTGCCTCGAGACGCGGCCTGCCTAGCATTGGGTTTCACGACGCGGCTCCTTCTGCATGGAAGAGCTCGTTATGGCGCGTCATCTGGCTGGTTAGACTAATTATGCATATTTGTACGTACCGGGAGGTACTGGTCGTACTGTAGCATCAACACCATTACAATATTGCAGTAGCGACGTACCCACGAGTATACGTCCGTCCTGTGGAAAAGCACGAATTGGAATCCGTAACGAGTACATGTACAATGTCCTGCAATGTACTGTTGCTGGACTGTACTCGTCACACTCGTACCCTCCCCCTCTTGACAGATCAATGAGGCCGCCGCGAGGCAGACCTCCGTGGTTCTTGGCTCCTTTACTGAAGCAATTAGTGGGACTCAGGAATGCGCGCTGGGTGAGCGTGCATGAAGTCAATGTACGCCTGAGTCTTGGCGAATTTGCGCCATTGGGGCGTCTCCAAGAATTCTTGTAACGCAATTGTTCGGTGCACCTCATTCAACCGGCGTCAGACAGGTGGAATGTCGTCATCACTGAAGTGCGTCATGAAGAGCAAATATTTGCCTCGTCGCCAAGGTAGCGACTTGATGCACACAGCAGAGATGTGTGAGACATCGAACTCCTCGTCGTCTCCTTTAGGTATAGTCACCGGGACAGCTGGTCGTAGCGGAGCGGTAGAGCAGGGTCTCAAGTTATTAACATAGAATACAGGATGTGAGCGTACTGTCGCTGGAAGTTTCAACCTGTAACTGCTCCTCCACTGAAAAAGGGCCGAGCTGTCTGTCTTTGAGTTTCCGGTTAGGTTATCCTCTCAGAAAAAGGTTTGCTGTGACGACTGACACCTTGTCTCCCTTAGCGAAGTGTGGCGTTGTAGACGGTTCTGTTCGCGCCTGCATGTCGTCCTTGTGTAGCTGTAACACTGAGCGTACCAGGGTGTGCACGTCCTGTAACAATTTTAACCGTTCTGTAGCGTCTTGCGAAATTGGTATCGATGGTCGCATGCTGAACAGTAGGTCAGGAGGCTCCTCAGGAGAGAACCCAAAGTTAGCCTCGAACGGTGTGTGCTCAATTCCGAGTGCACGCGAAGCGTTGTACGCAAACTCCACTTGCGGTAGAAGTGTCGACCAATCAAAGCCGTCATAGCAACAGAAGCAACGAAGAAGCTGCTGAAATGTGCTTTTCACTCGCTTTGTCAAGCCGTCTGTTTCTGGGTGTCGGCTAGTAGACATGTTCATACGCGTTCCGAGGCGTCTCCATAGTGTCTGCCAGAAGGCGCTGACAAATTTCGGGTCGCGGTCGCAGATCAGCACACGGGGCAGTCCGTGTAAGCGGTAGACTCCCTGTAAAAACAAAGTGGCAGTTTCTTCGGCAGTAATCGACTCTGTACATGGCAGAAAATGGGCCATTCGAGTTAGATGGTCTACTACAATCAGCACATTGTTAAAGCCATTGCTCTCAGGCAAGTGTGTAAGGTAGTCAAGACCAACTGTGTGCCACGGTCTGGGTGGAACATGTAATGGGTAAAGAGTCGCAGCCATCTGCGGTCGAATCTTCGCTCGTCGACATACGACGCAGCGTTCACAGAAATCTTTCACGTCTTGGCGGATTCGTTTCCAGCAGAATCTGTCGAGTGCTTTAGCAAGAGTGCTAGCAACTCCTCTGTGACCAGCTGACGAACTTTCGTGCAACTCTGTGATCAATCTCAGTCGGAGCTCAGAGTTTTGTGGAATACACAGGCGATTGAGACGCCAAAAGTATCCGTCTCTGGCTTCAATCCGGCTGTCTCTTGTCCACTCACCATCGTCCCCATAAAACGAGTCTTGTGAGAACCCCTCGCGAATGAGATCAGCGAACTCAGGGCTCAGCTGCAGCGCGTCAACAGTCAGTAAATTTAACTGTGCGTCTTCAAACAGCAGCTGGGACTTCCGTCGTCATTCTCGATCTGACGGAACCTCGCCATCCCAAAATAAGGGTTCTGTGGCCTGAGGTACGAAGTCTGGACGCCGGCTTAACGGGTCGGCTTCGTTCAGAGCTCCCTTGCGATATGCAAGTGTCATCGAGCCCACAAACGGTTGCAAATCCCGCAGGTATCTTGCTTGCCGCTTGTTCAGCCTGTTGTTCGGTTGCATGAGCAGATGTCGCAGTGTGTCGTGGTCTGTTACGACAAGGAACTTAGAACAGCCTTCAAGATAGCACCTCCTATGCTTGACAGCTTCGCATACGGCCAAAGCTTCTAAGTCGTACGCAGAGTAAGGGTTACCACGCTCAGCTTGATTCAGCTTACGCGCCCAGTAAGAGACTGGTTGAAGACCGCCTTCTTGGTCTTGCAACAGGACTGCTGCAATCCCCACTGTTGAAGCATCTGCAGCTACGGTGAACGTGGCGTCCGGGCTGACCTCCGGAAGGATCAGGCATGGCGCGGAAATGAGCCGTAAATTGAGAGTCTCAAAGGCTTCCAAACAGGTAGGCGTCAGCGTAACCTTCTGTGGCTGGGACTTCCGCAGTAAGTCCGTCAATGGAGCCGTAAGGTCGCTAAAATGGTGTATAAATCTCGCATAGAAGTTGCAGAACTGTACGAAACTGCGAACCTCCTTTTGCGTCTTGGGCATTGGCCAGTCTGCAACGGCCTCGACTTTCTTTGTGGAGACCGAAATTTTTCCGGCTGACACAGTGTAGCCCAGATATTCCATCTGTTGTAATCCGAAGAAGCATTTCTTAAGGCGTAATTTCAGCCCTTCCTCCTTGAATCGTTGCAGCACTAAACGTAGGTGCTCCAGGTGCTCTTCCAGAGTTCGGCTGTAAATACAGACGTCATCGAGGTAGACAGTCACGAACTTATGTAAAAAGTCGCGAAGATTGTCGTTCATCATCCTCTGAAATGTAGCTGGTGCATTGCACAGTCCAAACGGCATGGCGACCCATTCCATTAAACCATCAGGGGTCTGAAAAGCCGTCTTGTGAACGTCCTGATCACGCACTCGAACTTGCCAGAATCCAGAGGCTAGGTCGAGGTGTGTATAAAAATTCGCGTCTTTAAGTTCGTCCAATGTATCGTCCACTCTCAGAAGTGGGTAGGCATCTTTACGCGTAACCTCATTAAGGCCACGGTAGTCAATGCACAGACGTAGCGAGCCATCAGCTTTCCGCACAAAAAGAATTGGCGAGCCGAACTCACTGTAGCTGGGACGGACCATACCAGCTTCCACTGCGTCTTTGAGCTGTCGATTAAGCTCAGCGCGCTCTGCAGGGGACAATCTGTTTAGCCTTTGGCGTCGCATCGGGCCAGTAGTGTCAATGGGGTGATCCCACTGTCGGCTTACATGCGGAGAGTCGACAGGTTGCAGTAACTCCGGGAAGTCATCGAAGAGTAACGACCGGAAGTTGTCACGCTATTCTGCCGTTAGCTTCTCTCCAGTGTGAAAATCTGTCCGTTGTTCAGCTGCTGACGTAAGTTCAATTACGTAAAAATCAGCATGACGTCCTTTGCTGCGGCGCGTCTTGCGCATGAGTTTCTAGACTTTCGTAGACGACAGTAGTAGACACTCAGGGCGTCGTTCCTCGAGCGTAGTCTCCACTGCTGTGCCGTCCATTAGTGTAAAAATTCTGGTTGTACCAAACTGTAAAGTGGCATGTTCGTCATCAAGCCATGGTAAACCCAGGATTAAATCAGCTGTACGTAAATCACGTAGAACGTAAAAAGTCCGGTGAAATTCTTGTCGAGCCAGCTCAAAAGTGACGTCACAGACTGTCGTAGAAGTCACTCGTTGTCCGTTAGCGAGTCGAACTGGAGTCTTACTTGCAGACTTCCGAGTCTGTAAAGCAAAGCGTCGTACAAAGTCCTCTGACACAAAATCAAGTGTCGCTGCGCAGTCCACTAATCCAGAAATTTGGTGTCCGCCATCAGGAGTTTTCACAGTCAACTCGGTTCGAATTAACGGACGAGCTTCCGTGAGGTCAGTCAGTAGAGTTGTAGCTGAAGAAGAAAATTGTTGCAGCGTAGCGATGGACTGTTCCGAGTCGTCTGGTGGTACAGGTACCGAGGTTGGCTGTTCAGATGCTGTAGATTCCGTTGAGTCGTTAAACGCACAATCTGCGTCGACTAACCACAGTTGTACAGGCCAAGGAGCTGGAGCAACCACCTCCTCTTGCGTTGGGTTCTCCAGTGACTGTCGAGTAAAAAGCTGCGTCCTCGCTGGGAATTCTTGGTAGAGTTTCCAGTGCTTAGTCACTCGAGTAAATTTCGCCCATTTCGGTAGTACAAATACAACCATCGTAGACGTCGGAGATGTTCGTCGACAATTCTCAAAATGCTGTGCAATCTGCTCAGCTAACTCCCATGGTGGGTTGATGAACACCCGTTCTCCTGTCAAATCTATGTCTAGAATCGAGTCACTCGGCGAACAGTGAGGTAAGTCACCGTGCGAGTTCAGACCTTCATCATCAGCACATCCTTCTAATGTGAAGTTAAATCGTGCATGCAGAGGGTCAAAGATTGAGTCAACCAGTTTCCAATCTATTGAACGTCTGGTTACATGTTTACGACTCTGTCTCTGCTTAGTCTGACGACGACGACCTGCTATTAGCGTTGCAGGTGTCGCGACTGTAGTCGATGGAGATGCCGAAGGAGTTTCGACGACCTCTGTCGCTATCAATATCTCAGAATGAACAGTAGATGTAGCCGGCTGCTCCAGTTCATTTGTAGAACAGCCTTGCCACCATCATTGCTTCTTAGGTTCCATTGGTGTCTTGCCTTTGAACTCCGGGCATTGGAACAGTCGGTGTCCCTTCTTGTGGCACTTGAAGGAGAGTCCTTCGTCCATGTGTCATTGACGTTCCTCAGCTGTCATAGCCTTGGAGAGTGTATTGAAATCTTCACGACAAGATGTTTGACCACGTCCACCATTGTTGCCTCCACCACGTCCGCGTCCGCGTCCGTGTCCGCGGCCAAGACCACGACCACCCTTGTTACGCTTCCAGATGTTAGAGGCCTCATCGAGAGGGTCCTCAAAGTTACGCTTGCGTGTAGGCTGGGAAGACGGTCCAGCCGTAGACTTCGCTTTACCGAGTTGCGGTGAGTCTGTAACGACGTCGTTCAAGAAATTTTGCAACTCCACCAGTGTAATCTGGTACCCCTTCTGAGCTCTGTGTGACTTAGCCAGGTTCTGAAGCATTTCATTCGCCAGGCCATTAATGAAGCGTACACACTGTACAACCGCTGTCAGGTGTTCACGAGACCGACGAAAGTAGTCGTTGTACTGCTTAGTGTAGACCGTGTAACTCATCGTGCTGCTCTGCGTAAAGTTGAGCAAAGCGTTAATTTCGTCGTCCTTGATGTTCGGAAGAAACGTCGACTTGCGTAACTCCGTAACAAGCTCGTCGTACGTAGATGGAATTGGAGGCTGATTTTTCCGGTTCAACCACCACCCATTTAGATGTCCAGAAAGCTGTGAAGTAAACCAGATAACTGAGTCGTACGAGTCAGCCGTAATCCCTAGCATGAGAAAACGCTGTGGCTGTGCCTCGAGCCAATCTTCCATTACATGAGGTACTTGGCCATTCTGGTATGGTGCAGTTATTGGAGCCTTACGTTGGGTCTCCGTGAGAGTCACAGGTAGTCCAGCTAAATTGTGGGTAGGCATCGGCTGTCCCACTCGTAAATCCGTAGGTCCTTCACCAGTTAATTGATTGATGTGACCTCGAATCAGTAGCCAGACATAACAAGAGTCGACCGTCGTAAAACGGGAGTACATGTGGAACTGCTTCGGGATAGACGTGTCATCGTGCAGGACTGGAACGTGTTGTTTTATTGCTCGGAAAAAGGATTCCCATTGAGTCACGTAACCAAAGTGAAGTAACTCACTCTTGTGCTTCTCAGCACGAAGTAACCCCTTATGTGCGGGCGTAAGTGTCAGACCGTCAATGTTGATGGTGTCCGGGACGACATAAGTGCCATCCGGATTAACCGTCGACTGTGCTAAAACAGCATGTTCGACTTGAGCACGCGTACGCAAGTTGTTCGTAGCAAACAGGACATGAATAGAAGCCGAGTACACGTAGACTAGCTGTCGTCCTTGAGGTAGCGTAATGTTAACAAGTTCACCACTCAACAGCGTCAAATCATCCGGTGTCAAAACAAGACCGGTCTCCTCGTGTAATTCGCGAACAACAGCGTCGACAGGCTCTTCGTTAGGTAAGACAGAGCCAGCTGGGAACCAAGTTTTACCAGAACGAGGCTCACGCTGAAACACCAACTTTAAGTCCGACGGTTTAGTTCCTCCAACGTGAATTACCAGCACCATTTAATGTCCAGGTCCAAGAGAAGCCATCTTAATTCAGTCAAGCAACGTCGAGCAAATCAACGAGCAACGAAAGCGTGCGTCGACCAAAGAGCTCCGAAACCAGTGTGGCGGTTAGCCTCTGAAAGCTAAACGCTAGCACAAATCTGTTCTAGTCAGTCTAGTTCTGTTGTTGCAAGATGGCAAAATGATGTTGTCGAGAGGCAATGGTGAAAGATGTTTCACTGCTGTACTTAGGCAGTAGATGTTGTAAGTGAACAAAGGAATTGTTAAATGGTTCTGTCACCCCCCTCTACTGCACTGGGCTTATATAGGTTTCAGCCCAGACTAATTACGCATGCAAGCTACGCTTACGTGTCAGGCGTTAGGGCTGTCTAACCGTCGTCATCTGCCTCGAGACGCGGCCTGCCTAGCATTGGGTTTCACGACGCGGCTCCTTCTGCATGGAAGAGCTCGTTATGGCGCGTCATCTGGCTGGTTAGATTAATTATACATATCTGTACGTACCGGGAGGTACTGGTCGTACTGTAGCATCAACACCATTACAATATTGCAGTAGCGACGTACCCACGAGTATACGTCCGTCCTGTGGAAAAGCACGAATTGGAATCCGTAACGAGTACCTATACAATGTCCTGGAATGTACTGTTGCAGGACTGTACTCGTCACATAAGGTTGTTGCACCAAGGTTGATGTCATAATTATTAAATATGTGTTTGTTGCATTATTAAGTTGTATTGTTTGGTACTAAGCTGATAGGTTGGTGGTGGCTAGGTCTTGATGTAGACCTAACATTGCTATCCCCCCAAAAAAGTAATTGAGTTACCGTACTTTACGGAATTGTGGGCAAAAGCCGTGCTGGGCATTGGCTGTGGTGGAGTGGTGGACAAGGTACGATGGGTGGCGGGAGAGGCGAGCGAGAGGAGAGCTTGAGCGAGCAAAGCTGTGAGGTGCCTCCATGGGTTTGAGGTTGGCATAGAGCTCCCATGAGCCGTGCGTGCCGTCGTATCTTGGACGAGGCAAGGCGGGGCTCCCACGAGACGAGGCGAGGCGAAGCGAGGCGAGCTAGAGCGGCCACGAGGCGAGGCGGGGTCTACGGTGCAATTTTTCCATCGAGTGAGCAATGCAAACGAGCGTCCAAACGAGCGTCCGAGGGAAGTCATTTTGTGGGGCATGAAGGCGGCCGGGAACAACGGCTGGCATGCAGATGGGTGAGTATCACTGTTTGTTTGTGCTTTAAGACTCTCATTTAACTTGGCTTTCTTTTTGACATTTTGTTTCTGTGGCTGCGGATGAGGTGTGCCAAAGCGAGCCCATTCCGGTATGTTACTCGCGATTATACGGCGGTATTTGTCGTGAGCGCTCGTCTCTACGGCCATGAAAAAATGCCCGTTCTGAAAACATTCAGCACACCAAATTCCGTAAGAGAAATAAAAACTGCTAGGGCAAGACCATAGAAGACGTCTTAGGGAAGCCAAAATGGGCATGCCTTGCTTGTCTTATGGGAAAATAAAGCTGAGAACGCGAACCTCTCCATCACCATCCCACCCCCACCCCTCCTCGACACTTACTCACCACACTCCGCAGGCATCTACTACATCCCCTTGAACCCCACCCACCCCATCACTTACCTTCTACCAGAGCGCACGTGAGTAACATTCTCCCCCACCAAAGGAATCCTTGCTTGGAATTGACAAGACTTCGTTTACAATTACGGCTCCAGAAAAGGCGGCTCCTCCCCCCTTGGAGCGGCTGCCACCCACCCCGCCTCGGGTACACGCGTCAAGTTTCTGGTGACCTCCACCCCTCCTTCTCACACCGTCAACCGTGCAGAAATCGCGGGCAACGATATCGGCCTACAACTCGAACACACCCACCTCTTTACGACCAGCGCATGACAGTTCCCCCTTATCCAAGGCTTCATGAACTGCAAATCCGCCTACCGCCATCACATCCACCGCGACACACTCGCCTCAATCACACACACCCTCAAACACGTTGCAACTCAGGTATTCGCACCCATATAGGCAAAATCAAAGCACGCAACCACTCTCTCGGCAATGACCTCGCAGACGCTCTAGCTAAGCAAGTTGCATATGGCAACCCACCCGACACGACCTACACCACGGGTTCAGCCATATCTATAGGCATATGGACATGGCCACATACACTCATACCCCAAGCCCTAGGAGAATCCACGCCCCACAGATACACTAACCTAAATACCGACGCACATACATTAAGCATCAAACACACCCATACGCCCCTCTCATAAACCACCAAACACGGCGCCCTCTTCGCCCGCGCCGCTGCATACGGGGCAGACTTCACCTTCCACAAAAACACACATCACTGGCCAATGTCCAATTCACACACAAGAAAGAATTCATGTGGTCGACGCGCATTGAAAAGACGCGTCCAACGGTACCTGGTATTGAAAATTTTGACCATATATGAGCAAGTTATGATCGCTTGAACATTGTTGTGACGAGTACAGTCCTGCAACAGTACATTGCAGGACATTGTACAGGTACTCGTTACTAAATCCAATTCGTGCTTTTCCATCGGACGGACGTACAACGTGGGTACGTCGCTACTGCAATATTCATAAGGGTTCTGATGCACATTGAACGACCAATACCTCCCGGTACGTACATGTACGCACAATTAGTCTAACTAGCCAGATGACGCGCTAAGCGAGTTCTCCAATGCAGAATAGGCCGCGTATTGATTCTCCATGCTAGACGAGCCGCGTCTCTAGACAGATGACGACGGTTGGAAAGCCCTAACGTCTGGCACGTAAGCAAGGCAAGCATGCGTAAGCTATCTGGGCAGAAACATATTCAAGCCCAGTGCAGCAGAGGGAGGTGACATAACCATTTAACAATTTCTTTGTTCATTTACAACATATATTGCTAAAGTACAAGCAGTGAAACATCCTCTCATCATCTCCCGTCTGCATTGACTTTGTCATCAAGCAGCGACATAACTGAACAAATTAGAACTGATTTGTGCTGGCGTTTAGCTTGAGAAGGCTAATCGCCACATTGTGGCCGAAAGCGGCTTGCCCTTGGGTTGTGCGTATAGAAGGTGCAAGGGTGACTGAGACTGAAAGGTGAAAATGAGAAAGGGAATGGTTACAAGAGTCACATGAGAGTGACTATAAATAGTGTTCCATGTGGGGGCGCAGCCCCATTGCTATCATGCCACTGTCTGTGCTAGACGGTGCTGCTATGGCTGGCAGTTATGATGATTAACTATGACTGACAGCTTCCTGTCGATATTCATAATACGTGATGTACGGGCAAGGCAAGCTCGTAACTGTATGATATCGCTATGTGAAACAAGATGTAGTACCAGTACACAATCTGGGATTGTGTACACGGCTGTAGATACTTCAACACCCCTCCTCAACCGTGGTAAACAAACCAGAAAATGAGACAGAGTCTAAGATAACGGCTGGTGATTATGGCCAGCGTAGGTCATGAATCTGGACACCTGGCGGTGGGCTGTAGCTGAAGGAACAGGTTTCGTGAGGATGTCAGCACAATTGTCAGAAGTTGGGACATAAACCATCCGAATAACATCCTTGGCAGCCAAGTCCCGCGACAAATGGTACTTGAGAGCAATGTGCCTTGTTTTCCGGGATGTACAACCGCGGGTGACGTTCTGGATGGCGCACTGGTTGTCACAGAAAACAACGGTTGCGCAGGTAGGAGGACAACCCAGATATGTGACCAGCTGACGGAGGAAAAGGATCTCTTGGCTGACGGACGCAACAGCAATGTATTCAGCTTCACAAGTCGACTGGGCAACTACCGATTGAAGGGCTGAACGCCAAGAGACAGGCGAAATCTGGAGGGGGGGGGGAGTCCCCGTCTGAAGCCGGGCCAAGGTAAACAATCTGGCCACTGACTGACATAGAAGAAGAGGGATCACTGCCCCACGTAGAATCAGCAAAGGCGCTGAGCACGATACCATAAGGGTGATGCTGGAATGAAATCCCTCGGTTGGATGTGCCTTTCAGGTAACGGAGGACGCGTTTAGCAGCAGTCCAGTGGCAGAGCTGCGGCTTGGAGACAAATCTGCACAGGCAGGAAACAGTAGCCGCAATGTCCGGACGGGTGCATACAGCAATCCACAAGAGGCATCCAACAAGATTGCTATAAGGAATGCCCTTAGGGAGGGGTTAATCGTCTCGGGAAAAATTGAATTCATCACCACTGCTCCAAGGTAAGATCACAGGATTGCAAGAGGTCATGTTGAAATGTTGGAGCATGTCTTGAATATATTTCTCCTAGTGCAGAGTAATAGATCCATCAAGGTTGTGGTCGATGCCCATACCCAAAACCCAAGTGCAAATTCCTTCATCGGTAATGTCAAAGGTAGATCGGATCATGTCGCGTAGTCTGCTCATCCGCGTTTCTGAAGAGGGAAAAACAATTAGGTCATCCACGTAGACCAAGATGATGCCTAATAAGGTAGGCTGCTGTGCGGAGGACCAGTGGAGGTACACGCCAGGGTCGCCAGTAGACGTGATGAATCCGTGTGAGGTCAGAAATTTGTCGAATTTACTGCGCCATTCATAAGTTGCCTGTTTGGTGCCGTAGAGTGCCTTCTGGAGGCGTCCGAATAATTCTGTACCAGTGCTGTCAAATTCCTTAAATTCTTCTGGTAAACTGATATATAATTCCTCGTTAATCTCTGCATATAAGAAGGCTGCCACAACATCCAGTTGATAGATGGGCCATTTCCATTGGGCCGCCATGGCCAGGGCTGTGCGGACAGAGGAGAAACTGACCACATGAGCATACAATTTGCTTTTGTCGAAATCCTCGCCTTCTCGCTGGGCGAATCCCTTGACAACCCATCGGGCCTTGTATTTACGAATTGAGCCGTCCTTGTTTTTCTTGATAGTGAAGTCCCACTTAGTACTGAGAACTCGCTTGCCAGCAGGAAAAGGGACGACTCGAAAGACGTTCCTCTCACGAATTCCATCATATTCCTTTTTGATCGCTGCTTTCCATTCTTTATTTATAGGGCTATTGAGCGCCTCTCTCATTGTTTTAGGAGTTACGTTGCTGTTACTTTCTATATCTGTTTCTGCAGGCCCATGTTGAAGTAGGGTCATGACGGATTCTGTGGATTCACGCGGAAGGCCTGGAGCTTCTGCCAAGAGAACAGTTGCCCAATGCATTTGAAGGTGATCGTCCGTCACATGTTGGCCCACGAAGTTAAGGGTATCAGGAGGTAAGGCTGTCAATAAGCTGTCACCGGAGTCCCGTAATTTGCATGAAGGTAATCGATGTATCGTTCCGCGTCGTAGATGTTGATCGGGTGTAGGTGTGGATATGACGGCTGTCTCGTTAGGGTCATCAGTCGGTAATGTTGTCGCCGCCGTAGGATCAGAAGGGGCAGGTGGTTGGTCATGTGCCGCCGGTGGAGAGATGCTCTCTCCTCGTGTCGAAGAGGCAGAATCTGCTGGAGGTGCGGGAATGGAAGTGGCTTCCCAAGCCACGACCACGTCATGGCGAAGTGTCTCCGGCGTTAAGGATGAGTCCAGGATGGTAGGTGCAGAGTCCCCAGGATGGTCTTCGTCTGAGTCTGAATCTACAGCATGTCGTGGAGGAGGTCTCGCGGTCTTCGTTCGTCCGTCGTAAATTACCTCCGCTAAGTCCGTGGGCTCCTGGAAAGGTAAGATGCTCCCCGTGTCATGGACGTGGTCAGGGAAGTGGGAGAGGAGCTCACATTCGTCAAAAATAACACTCCGGCTGGCTACCGTTCTCTTGGTCGTCGGGTTGTATATCAGCCAGGCGGGAGAATCAGGTGAGTTCCCCACAAAATACCCTCCCAAGCCTTGTCGTCGAGTTTACGGCGTAGGGCAGCATCCACATGAACGTATGACTTGCAGCCAAATATCTTGGTGGTGCTGAGGTCTGGGATAATGTCCAGGGCCAAAGTAATAGGTATGCCAGCGACCCCTGTTCGATAGGTTCTGTTATGGATAAAGATGGCGTGCTTGAAGCCAAATTCCCAATAAGAGCGAGGTAGACCCGCTGTAGATAATAAGCATCTGGCCATTTCGGCCAGCGTTCTCCATGGTCGTTCTGCCAGTGCGTTCTGGTGAGGGCTATATGGTGCCGAGAAGGAAAGCTCGATATCGTGGGTGGCACATAATTGCTTGAAAGCAACAGACCTGAAGGTAGCCCCATTGTCAGCCCGAATAAAGGAGACCTTGTGGCCCCATTTCGCAATTCTTGCGAGTAGCTCCGAGAGGACGTGTAGTACTTGGCCCGTAGATTTGATAGGCTGGCCCATGGCAAAGGAAGTCCCTCTGCAGAAAGCTCCGAAGAACTGATTATTGCCCTGTAGTGATGTCTCCACAGGCCCCCATGTGTCCATGTTGAGGGTGTGGAAGGGAGCCTGATGCCGTGACCCGGGGTCCCGACAACGGGCCGCCACGGAGGATTTGGCGATCGCGCACGGAGCACAGAATTCAGCCTTGCTGAGAGAGCCAGGTATGCCAGTGGATCTCGAGATAGTGTTGCAGATGCCATCATGATGAATGTGGCCGAGACGGCGATGCCATAACTGGGCTGTGAGGCGGGAAGCCCCACTGAGTAGGACCACTGAAGGTAAGGACCGGAGTAAAGGTGTAGGCATGATCGGCTCTGCCATTAAACCGTATAAGCCCCATTCAGGGATTCTTCGGATAGGAATCACTGCTCCATTCGATATTGTCATGTAGCATTTGTCAGCGTAGGTAAAAGTGGCTCCGGCGTCCTGGGCTCGTCCTTGGCCGAATAGTTTGGAAATCCCGTGGGGGGCATACTGCACGAAATCAGGTGCATGAAGTACATCATTCAGGGTAGTTCGAATTTGACGCCCGTCCTGCGCGGTGTAAATCTCCATCGTTGTGCCATAACCATGCACTGTAGCATGGACACCACTGAGCTTGTAGCGACTTGCAGGTGGAAGGTCAATGTAGGTGTGGAACTCATGTCGGTTGGCATTGATAAATCTGGAAGCTCCTCCGTCGACAATCTGGACTTGAAGCTGCAACGGGGTATCAGCCTGGGCCATGAAGACTGTGGCCACATCCGTAGGTAGGCGGGGCATATCACAGGCAGCCACCATAAGCCATGTACTGACGTTCATGTCCATACAATCCGCCAAAGATGGCAACAAATCACAGGAGGAAGGAGCTGTCCTGATGAGTTGAATGGCCGACGTGTCAAACCCCTTAGCTAACGCCTGTAGTACTGGCGATGGAGAACTGAAACTGGTCGTGTTGTCGTCCTGTCCAGTGATGAACATTCCCGGTCCTGGACTGCCGTCACTCCGAAGGCAAAACTCGAGTTGTGGAGAGAATTCGTAATCCGGGGAAGAACAGTCGTACCAGGTAAGCCCCTCCATGAAGAGTGGTCTGCCCCCGCGAGGTATAGTATATCCGCCACTGTCTTGGGGGGGGTCCTCATGCTGATATAGTGATCCATAATCTCCTATTGTCGTCCAAAATTAGTCCACACAATCGTATCTCGAGTAGCTGTTGAACCAAGTGAAGTAGCCTTGACGCGTAAAGCGGTGCCCAATGCTCCAATAATGTCTGGAAGGGTTTCGTCCTCGTTGCCGCCCTCAATAAGGTAAGTGGGATAATTCATCTGAGTATCGGCCAAAAACCTGATATGTTTCAGGATGGAATGAAGAGACTCGTAGTTGTCCGGAGGGTAGCATTGTCCAGTCTCGAGAAAAGTAACTGGTGGAAGGGCCGTCCATGATGAGAAGGGGGTGGTCGATATTGAACCAGGTAAGCGCTCCCTCCACCGAGAGATGGCAGAACGCGGTAGCCCCAGAGGGTAGATGGCATGGAGGGCAAGAAGACGTTGATCCAGAATTGCGAGCGCATCGGGAGAATCACAGGTGCCAGAGAAAATGCCCACCGTTCCTCATGTTTGCAGATGACCCGTCAGTAGCGGTACCAACCCGCCGGAGAAGAAACTGACCCAGTGTTCGATGTGTCTTGGCAGTGGTGTGACAGGGATGTCGCGCAATGTAACAGAAATCGTGTCTCGCGGCGCCGGTGCTGACAACGCAAAGGTCCAGCAATCGAAAGGGCTACGCGGCGACTCGGTGGTGTAATCGTCCGGGTGATAAGCCTCGGTGAGATCCGGGAGACTGCTGGCCGTGGATGCCGAGTTAGTGGTCACGGCGGAGGGAACCATGCTCCAATCCCACATAGCAGCGCTGGTAGGTGTATCATCGATTTGAGTGTGTGGTGCACTGCTTTGTACAGCCGCAGTGGTATCAGGGGTCACGCATAAGGAGTCGCGAATGAGAGGCTGCGGGTCCGTTGGTGCGGGCATGCTGGCGGAGGCTGTGAGAGCTGAAGGTAAGTACGTATACACCGGCTCTGTGAAGTTTTGGGACTGGGGTTTCACCCGTGGCTCATGGAATATCATGGGTGGAAAGTCGTACCCAGAGCTTGGGGAGGATATGTCACGCAATACTGGCGTGGTCATGACGAAGCAGAAGTCCTCATAATCCACATAGCCGACTGGTTGTCCAGCCGAAAGCATGACCCGAGGTTCCGACGGTGTCGGGCGCTGCATGTTATTTCCCTGCGTGCCATCCGTGGACAAAGAATCATTCCTCGCAGTTGGTCGAGTCGGGGGTCTAGGTCGCGTCATCGGGGGTGGATCGGATAAGGGTCGTCCATCAACGTGTCTGCACTGCCAACACCGTGAATGATTATGGTTTGATCTGCCACATCTCTCGCAGGGATTTCTCACAGGACGAGGATTATCAAGGTGCTGGGCGTGGCGTGGGGTAGCTGAAGCCACAAAAGCCGTGACAGGAGGACAGATTTCGACAGGGTCGTCTCGCTATGCAGCGGGGTCTTCAAGAATGATGTTACGAAAAGTTGCCCACTGTTCGTCCGGATTCATACGGCGGTGACGTTTGAGAAAGATGCGGAGGTTGGGATAAGCCGCGCCATCAATGTGCGGGATAACATGGTGGTCGACAAAGGCCTGGTCACTGCAACCTCTGCTCAAGCGAATGAGGGTACGCCATGCTGCATCTTTGCTGTTGATGAACTCGATAGTGTGCTGCGACGGAAGTTGCCGAGACATTAGAACTGTGCTGGCGAGACACGCAGCGCGATTTTCTTCCAATTTAATCCATGATATAATGTTGCGCCATGCCAAGGTCCCATGGAAGGTCTCGGAAGTGGTGTCATCATCCAGCACGTTGATAGGCAGGGCGAGCTCGATCTCCGTGTGGGCTGCCTTGCACTGTCGCACGGCTGCAGAAAGACAATGGAACAGGTCGCGCTGGTTGGCAGGTGTGCCTTTGCCAGACAAGGCTGCATCGAATTTATGAGAGCGTGTGAAGTCCTTGAAGGAGTGCACCCAAGCAATCATGTCTGACCATGTAGGTTTTTCCGGGAGTTTGGGGGTCTTGTTGGTATCAATGATTTTCTTAGAAGACTGGGCTGGCATGGTAACTTGTCCCATGAAGGCCGATAGTAATGATTCATTTTTGTCTGCCTGTGAAGGAGAGGAAGGGGACGACATTGAAAAGGCTTGGAGTGAGGTTAGAGGTTAGTAGTATTTCCGGACAAAGAAAAAAAAAATAAAAATTTCGACGTCGATGATGGTATCTGTCGTCGATTGTCGACAAAGATTTTCGAAAGGTATCACTGTTGACTTTAAGATCTAGGCGCAACGAGTGAAACGTATTTGTCGACGGGTAAAATCGCGCACAAGGATGTGTTGAGGCGTTGAGAAAATGATTTTTGATGTACTATTGCTACTGACTTTAGAATTTGGTCGCAAAGAGCAATACGAGATCTGTGTTATGAAGAAACTAGTAATGAGTTGAAATTACGAAAGTTTGTGTAGGGGTTGTTGAACCGTTCCTTGTTGGATTACCCTTGTTGTCGATCAGCACACTATTATGTGTTGTATTGGAAGTCTAACAAAGCTAAAAAGTATGCTGATGGTGTTTTTCGACGAGTTAGCTAAGTTACTTCGTGTGAGGGCCCATAACCTATAGAAGGTGCAAGGGTGACTGAGACTGAAAGGTGAAAATGAGAAAGGGAATGGTTACAAGAGTCACATGAGAGTGACTATAAATAGTGTTCCATGTGGGGGCGCAGCCCCATTGCTATCATGCCACTGTCTGTGCTAGACGGTGCTGCTATGGCTGGCAGTTATGATGATTAACTATGACTGACAGCTGCCTGTCGATATTCATAATACGTGCTGCACGGGCAGAGCAAGCTCGTAACTGTATGATATCGCTATGTGAAACAAGATGTAGTACCAGTACACAATCTCGGATTGTGTACACGGCTGTAGATACTTCAACAGTGCGCATCTCGGTGGTAAGTCTACATACGCGATTTCGTGCGTTTCCCCCACAAGGGCCTGCCCAACACCTCCTCCCTCCCTCGCCTATGCATTATATTTTCGCGACCGTTGCATCAGCGCTCATGTTGCGGCGTTGTGCGCTCGGTACTCTTTTTCGTCTAACCAGCACGGCGGTTGTTTGAAAGAGCGTGCCGCACGGGTGCGGGCGCGATAACCCCAAGTACACAAGCCCGGCAGTGTTCGAATTCGCCCCTCGTAGTTGTCGGCGTATTCCATTTTGCGCGCAAAAGCATTGCCTGGGATTTCAGGATATTTGTCAATAAAATCGACGCAAGGTTACATTTTCCTACTTGCGAGGGTGCGAAATCTTGTCCGGACTTTTTGTGGAGGAGTGTACTTGTGTTCCTTTTCGGCGGTTTTAGGGGGATGTGCGGCGAGAATTCATGCAACCTCTTTCTGCTGCTCTCTATGGTACTTTGGGTTCCTATCTCCGCGACGCTTTGCAGGAGGGTAGTGCTGATGCTGTGGCATGCATTCCTGTCCCTCGGGCTCAGGTTTTTTCCTCTTTTCTCCTTTCTGCTTTGTGGTCTCCCTTCACTTGCTTTTTCTTGTAAAATGTTTCAGAAATATGGTGCTGCTGGCACAGCCGGTGGCGATTCAAGCACGCGGTACCAAATTATGTACATCGGATGGATACAATTTCGTAGCACAGGTACAGAGAAAATGCTGTCGTCGGATCCAGAAACAGCGAAATATACATAGTCGACGATAATAATACGACTATATTCTGACCACGCGCCGAATCAACCAATCCAATATTAAGCGCTAAACATTAACCATGCGCGGCATTGTGGCCATCCTTATCCAGACGGCGGTACGGGACATCTGAAACGTATGTTCTTTCCGAATGAAATGCTGACCGCGATGCATATGTCAGATACCAAATAGTTCAGCGAACTAACAACGGATACTACCCGCACATATAGAAAGCACCCGAAATATCAAGAGCAAGTACGGGACTTCGATCCGATGCAATTCATGACAGGCTGCGTCGCTGCAGCGCGTCGAGTTGGGATATAAAGCGGCACACGCACAGCTTGTCCAGAACAGCACACACTCCCCCAACCTTTGAAGTCGCTAGGGAAGCCAGGAGGCTATCCAAGATACATCCGGATCTTTGGGGCTGCTGCGGATGCCACGGTCTTGCACCTTCACTCATTGGTGAGTTGTGCGCCGAGAAGCCGCCCCCCAAACTAGCCGCCTCGAGTATGTGGTACGTCGCCCGTTTCGACGCTCTCGAACTGCTGTCTGGCTGGCACTCTATTGAGCAGCCGCTAAAGCAGTGCAAAGTCGAGCCGAACGGAGTGACCCTACCGAGTCGAATGCGCTAGTCGACAGATAGCCTTGCTTTCGCCTTAGACGTATCCTCGTGTCTGCCACTCGACGCTGGCAGCTACAATGGCGATAAAATTCGGCAAGTCGCTGTCAATGACGTCACTCTCGAGTGACTCCGCCCCGCCCCTGCCGCCCGGCAGAGAAGAGAAACCGTCTACACATGAGAGCCGAAGTCGACTGCACTGCCCAAACGATACGGCACGTTGATGAATATGCCTTGGGGTGCGCTGCCCGATAAAAGTATGTACACACGCCTCCCTTCTGCCGTGTATGGTATACCATAATTACGCTGTCGTTCCGAGCCGAGTTCCGGATGTGGGCGTCACTTTTTAAAACGATTATTGAATGATATTGTCTCGTTCCGTTCTCGACTACTGCTGTTAGCAATTGACGTCCAACTCGTCTCGAATTGAATTCAGTATGAAGCTGGATGTTTACTGCAACTTTTTTGCGTGGTGTATTCGTGGTGTATGCACTACCAATGTAAACGTGCAATAAATTATTTGTCAATATTCGCTGATTCGACAGAGCGAAATCCCGATTATCGTGCCCCGACTACTTCTCTAACTAGAGCTCTGTCAATCGTGATTTATTGTTCTAGCTGCAAGACGTATGGCGTATGCCCCCGCACGAGTCGCTAGTGTGGTCGCAGTAGACGGCCCGCAATTTTTTCATTTTATTGCTCGTTGTCCGTTTTTTAAGGATTACTGTAATCGTATCATGCTTTATTTCACAATGCTGATATTAAATGCATATGACATGCTCTGATAAATATTTTTATCTCCGCAGATGTACTGTGCTACGTCATCGCCCAACAGCTTCCCCCGTCGCCGCGTTCAAGGCACAGCGCCCCGCAACTATGTGGCATCAGTACACCTGCATGTTCGCATCTTCTTCTCTGAGCTGCCTGCGCAGATGATGACCGCTGTTCAAGATCGTCTGTCGGCTGCTTTACGTCGTCAGCGATATACATCACGGCCTCGATTTTTTATTGCGACGGTTCGCCACCATGCACAGTCCTGTTCACCCACGACGTCCAGCCACCCTCCCGCTGCACTACCTCAACCAGAAAGTATTGCTCCCTCTGCGGAGATGCAAATTAAGATGCAGCAGCGAGCGCTCCTGCAGCCAGCGCGTTTACTGGTACGATAGTAGTACTCCGTTGCAAGTCGCCAAGTATGTAGTACTGCCAATACATATATGATACTATATCGAGGTTGCCGCTTAGTCCGGCCGACGAGTTATTGCAGTATTCGAGGCAACCAGTATATGCCGTGTCGTCGTCGTGTTCGGTCTTTTCTTTTCTGTATTCACAGATGTCACTTGGAATCTACGGGGAGATGCAGAGGACTGTGTTTGGCTTTCAGGGCGTGAAGTCGAGCAAATTCTGTTGGGATATTTGTTTCGTCGACGTCATCCTGATGATACACGTCTACGACGTCGTGATAGTTATCCTCGTTACGTCTCTCTTGGTCTTCTTCGAATCTGCTTCATTCAGCGCTCATCGCCATGACATCCAAGCTTTCATTTTTGAAACATACAAAGTAGGAGGACGTTGTCGGTCAATACAACCTTCATTCTCTGCCAATACAACCGAACCAAAAAAGAATAAGAAGCAGCGACTACCAGGGCCACTAAGCTAGCAAGGCGACAAGATTCTCGGCCTATTGAGGTTTGTTTCACGTCAGTCTGCAGTGCATGCGTTTTGCTCTATTGCGCATTGCGGTAGTGTACATCTGTATCCGTGTATCCTCCTGGTATATAGAGCAGTCGACTCCGCTGGCCCAGTAGCTCTGCTGTCGTCAACGCGACAACAAGTTCCACGTTGCTGTTCGCGACATCTATCTACCCGCGCTCCCGAGTGTTTTTGGCATCAGCTTGTTTATGTCATATCGACACCAAAATGACACCGACTGCTGGCAGATATTATTGTCGCTTGTTTTATGGCTTGTTCCGGTCCACGTGCTTTGCGCGGGACCTCTACACTTCTGCATGCCGCAACCGTGGATCCGTGTATGGCTTGCCAGTCCCTCGATAGAAGGTACTGGACGATATGGCACAGCCATGTTAGGCCGAGTGAGCAGGTTTCCCCGTCTTGTGGAGGCAGTATACCTACTGGTACTATTATTGGCAGCGTCCGCAACAGAGCTATATTTGGCAAGTGGTATCATCGGAGGAATCTGATTATTACGGGAATGTGGAATGCATCCACTCATGCGCATCCGTCCATCAACCTGCTACTGATCTTCCAAATCGTGAGAGAACTTGCCCGTGGAGGGTGTATATAAATAGCGCAGACTACGCTGCGGTATGCGTTTACATTGGATATAGCATCTATACTCGAATAGCGTGGAGTAGTAGCGCCTACCGGTGTATTCTTAAAGGACCTACGGCCGCCTTTTCCCCGTCGAGCACGATTGTCTGAAGAGTGGAGCGGGATATACTGCTAAGGACCCGAGGTGAACGTGGTTGGTACCTTCACACGCTTCGGCACTTGGTTGATTCTTTCGTATGTTTTTGTGACTTCGGCTGTATTGATGACTGTATTCTTCGCGCAGGTGCTCAGCAGTTCACCTCGCTCCATCACCGAGGTACAGCTCATCACTGCTCTGCGTGACTGACAATGTTTCCTAAATCCCAAGTAACAGTGTATTTAATCAGTGCCCTGCCGTTTATTTATTTATTGATTGGCCTTTTAATATACAGACTGAGGGGAAGAAAAAATATTTGCTACCGGAAGACGAATGATTTCCCATCCCGCAGATAGTTTTCTGGGATATATATTTTTTGTGCTAGAGCTACCTAGACGACTAAGTAGAATGACAAAGTTTCTTTACATGATGGACGATTGATAAATGGCAGTACCATAGAAAGCCCCGAGCGACATTGGATATTCTTGAATGGTCTCCTGCAAGTAGGAATTCATAATAAGTTTGTCAATATGATGGGTAATTACAATACGATAGTTGATGAAAGCCCCAAACAACTATGGATGAATAGTCTCCGAAGAAAAAAAAGAACAAATATACTATTTATAGATATGTTCACAATATAAAAATGAACAACATAGAATCGCCGAAAAAATGAATATCCTAGCACAATACATTGTGTGAAATCTCTTTAACGCGTGTCCAGCCTGGGCGCCTCCTGCTGCTCACTTAATTCGTGCATCTGTTTACCGAATCTGAAGCCCATTTCACCGGCTGTCACCCGCAGGGCGCCCCGGGCTGGTCTGGTGCAGCAACATGCCTTGGGTTGCTGCCCAGACCAGACCCAGACGCAGCTCCTCATCGACGGCAACACACCGGGAGGGGATTGGTCGGGACGCCACTGGTGCTGATATCACCAGGTGAGCCGTCTGCCTCTGCTTGGAAGGCTGCAATGGGGTTTTAGGGTTCAGGGTTTACTATATTTTCAGTTCTCCCTCCTCTAAATCCTAAACCAGTCAACAGCCCTAATGCCATCAGCCAGTCGGTGGAGCCAGAAGCTGCCAGACAACCTGCTTTGTGTTGTTTGTTGATATCGTATCTTGTTCTGTTCTGAATCGCGCCGGCCAATAGACCCCTCCCTCGCAGGCGTGTTCCCGTCGTTGAGAGACTTCAGCACCTCTTACCTGGCGTGCGCACTGGGTACCTCCACCCCGCCAAAATTATTTCTGTGAATATGTATTTTGTATCGATATCGTTTTCGCATTGCTTTCGGTGCTGATGCTTCTGCCCTCTGCATGCAGGCGCTGCTCCCAGCGCACTCCTTCAACAAGGTACGATAACACTTTATAATGGAACTCGCTGCTTTTTCGAACACTTCACCAAAAAGACCATCCTGAAGGAATATTTACGGCTGTTACCCGCAGAGAACCCCGGGCTGGTCTGGTGCAGCAACGTCCTCAGAGTGCTCCCAGTTGCTGCCCAGACCAGATCCAGATGAAATCCTTCATTGACGGCACAAAGAGGAGAGGGTTGCGCCACCATTCGGTCATTGATACCTATACATTTACCAGGTGAGACATGTACCGGCTGTGCTTGTGTGAATTCGTATGGACAGATATTGATGACGATGGGTACAGAAGCATTAATTCGATGATTTCAAGAGAGGACGAGATGAGATGGTTTAGATGAGATGAACCCGAAAGAGCATTGTTTAGCAAGGAAGCCATCGATCCGGGAAACAATACTATACTTACAGCAAATCAAGACAGTTGCTACCTTTCATCTTGCCAGACTAACGCGTGCTAGCCGATAGACCCTCTTCTGCACAGGTGCGCTCTGGCGTTGATGAAGAGCGCAAGGACTAGACTCGCGCTTTGGTAGGATAAGTAATGGTTCGCACCCTACCTTGACGCTCTATCCGCCGTTCCGGGTTGTCGCGCTATACTACTTGCTCCTCCCTTCCTCGTTTTACTTTTCCTGTTCCCTGCGGTCAGGTGGTGTGTCATCGATGTATATGCTGCTACTTTCCCTCGAGCCAGCGCCAGCACGCCTGAACCTCCGGGATAGAAAGTAATCTGGCATGCACATATAAACGAAATATGTAAACAACGCTTTTTCCCTGATTCAGTGTCCCTCTCCTGTGTATGCACTGCCTAGTTTATCCGAATTCATTACTGTTCATTTCAAAATCATACGGCGGAGCAAATTCGAAAATTGCCGTGCTCTTTTCCTCGTTGCATTTCGTGGCAACATCGCGGCAATCTAAGTAAGCGCTGCTTCATTAATGTAGTGGGAAGCAATACGCCGCTGTTGACTCCGCTAAGTAAATCCAGACGGAGAGGAGGAGGCGGGTATTTTGCCTGCTCCAGCACAATTGAGAATTAATGACCTCTACAAAAAAATCCACAGCAAGAAGACAGGAATCGAAATTGTGATTATATGATCATTCGAAACAGCACGGGGAGAGGTTGTAGAGCCACAGTCACTGCGACACAGTCACGTAGAGCCACCTTGCAATGTCGCAGCCTTGCAATGCCACATCCTATTGTCCATACTGCTCGCTAGTGGAATGGAATGGTCCTGTGTGCTGCCAGAGTGGTGCAATGCCATAATTCTATGTCCCTGCTCACTCTTTTTACAGAGGCCCGAACATTTGCGGATATCTTCATTCAGATTCTCATCTTTCACGGAAGTCGATGCAATTCGCCAAACGCGAGCTGAACGTCTCTTGGTGCAGTTTTGAACAAACATGCAGGCGGCACATGGAGGTACAGGAATCAAGGACATAGAGGGCCTCCCCGTACGGACTCTACACTATTTGGCGCGGATGGGCCTGCGCATGCAAAGGTACTCGCACACACACATGCACACAAACACAACACAAGTAAAATTTCTGCGCCCATCAACATTCACAGACTTCCCTCGAGGCACGGGGACGTAGAGACACACACACATGCACACACACATTAAACAACATACACGTTATTCAAACTCATGTGCGCACACATAAATTCAGGCACAGTGAAACGAACCCAGAATCCTACGACCTCGAGCACTTTCTACACACGACTGTTCACGCGAACAAGCACATGCCCTTTCACATGTCCACATACGCATGCAGGCTCAGTCCCATTTGCACTCACGTTGTCCCTCCGCACACAAGCACCCTCAGAAACAATCCATTAATATGCCTCGCTATTATTTCTTATTGTCTAGAACAACAAACCAAAAATACCATACGTCCATTTATTGTCAGAGCTCTCTCATCCTTTGCTCCAAGACATGCGCCCGGGATGCCACCGCAGACAAGAAATGACGCATATTCATCTCACACAACATGGTATGGACACCAAAGACGACGAGCGAGGCGGACGCATGGCCGAATAGCAGCATGAGGAGCCCCCATCTGTCCCTGTCCACAGTCCAGTCGATGCCCTCCTCTCGTCTGAGGATGTGCAAGTAGCCCACCAACGTGTGACCTATCAAGCCTGAAGCCATTTTGTAGGGAAAGAATGCGGATGAGACGGGAGTCAAGATGTACAATCCCAGGTAGACAGTGACGGACGTGACTACGGCTACTGGCATGGATGCTGCGAAGAGGTGGCCACCACAGCTGGCGACCACACACTGGTCACCGTTCCAAAGCATAATGCAGCGTATGGCCCAACCGCTACTGAAGCCCAACATGTTGAGAATGGAGTAGCTTCTCGATGACAACTGTTTGAGGCGCAAGGCCCTAGGCATGGTTATGATGGGAGCTCCCAACGCCAGGAGGTGGTGCATAAGTCCACAGACTGTCCCATGTTTTATTAGCTTGACACAGAAGAGAGCAAGGAACGCGACTTGCGCCAAGTCTAACACCCGCGACATTCGCCTATTCAGCTCCCACGTTTCGAAGGCCTCTTGAAGCTCCGCCGAAGCGAAACAGAAATCACGGCGGACAGCAACGACGCCCTCCGACGCCCCTTGCACGCGCTGTCGAGCAAGGTCGTAGTAATGCGTCGAGACGAGCAGTGCCAGGTAGAATCCGCAGAGCATAGAAAGGAATACAAATTCCCAACTCCTGCTCCCGTGCCCAGCTGTGCTCACCGGAGCGAGAACAGCGAGCACCAGAGGCAGGACGGCGCCTCGTCCGGACAGGAAAGGATATTCCCCTAGAAGAACCTCAAGCCGCGCGAGCGCCATTCCATGCGCGCGGTCGTCAAGCATCCGCGGCGGGGAATGCATTATTCCGCTATTTCCGCCTTAGTGAGAACATATGGCAACGGTTGAAAGAAGAGTATGGCCACGACGATAAACGGCGAGACGTCCTGGACAGCTAGCTTCGATAGTGCGTCAGCGCCTGATCCCACGCAAGGCTAGCTGAGAAATCCCATGCTCTTCGTGTAAGGACTACGGGTACCTGTTATGGGCGAAATACTGACTAACTCCTGGCTGTTTAAGTCCCGGCGCCTGCCGCCGGAAAGTTTGTTCACTGCCAACAGTTTGATTTATGTCCCGTGCTTACTAAGTAAGAAACGTTGACGTGATCAATACCGGATCGCCTGCTGTGATACTGTGACAACGAGAGTATAGACTCCCCAGGGCGTTCTCTGTGTACCCGCATATAGAAGCTAGGCTTCAGTTTCAGCCTCTAGTGGGTATACACCGCCAATCAACGTCACAGCTCATCACAACACCAGCAGCACGTGAGGGTAGCATCTCATCTTTCGCGGGTAGCACAGTCGTGAAAAGCACTGATGTTGTTAGGGCTACCAGCTACAGGTACCTGTACCTGTACCTGTACCCAAGTTTTTTTTGTGTGTACCCCGTAAGGTACCTGGTATGCGGGGCTTAAAAAACGTACGGAAGTCGTATCGGGTACGATACTATCCCGCACGAATAAATACTACACTCTTCCTATAAAGTCCGTTATTAGTGAAATAGGGCCTTTCGCGTAGGGCGGGTGTTTATCATGTAGGGTTTCTAGGGTTTAATTGTACTTTAGCTCGTTGAAAAGGCGGACCGGAACTTGTGTTGACGGTGAAGTAAAGGGGGAAGCGGGGCACAAATGGGGCCCGTCACGGCTACGATTTGACGTATTAGGGTTTTCGGCCCAGCCCCGATTTCGGGGCATACCTTGATTCGGGCGCCCCGGAATTCGGATTTTCCACACTTTGGCTCGTGAATACTCCCGAAATCGGCGACACAACATGCAGTTTCTATGCTCCCAGCGTGTTGTCCGCAAACATTGGAGCACGTGGGTGTGATGGTATGTGCCGTTAAGATGCTTATTACGTGGGTATGATTGGGGGCGGGAAACCACAGCTTGGGAGGCTTAAAAAAGCCTAGCTTTGCCGTATGGTGTCCGATTCGAGCAAACTAAAATGCAAAGGAAGCCCTTTCCCCAAGTAAATATAATGTTTTGCCTTAATTTACACCTACCGGCCGGTTTTCGCGTCAAATCCGCCGTCCGATGTCATTCATGCCCTCGTACAACCAACTAAAGGTTTTAGGGTTTCAAAATCTGCCACATTCGCGCGGGGCTAGCAACCCCTAGACATGCGGTACCCGCACACCCGCTCCACCAATACGCTCATCCATCAGCGCTGTGTATTTCTTATAATCACGGCGTTGCCCATTTCATGCCCCATGATGGCATGGTGCCGTGCCATTTGCCGCAGGCCAAATAAAGGCACGTGCTAGGCAGGGTACATTGAAAGCTCCCCGCCATTTTTCACGCCCGGCGATGCGCAAGCTTCAAATGCCAGCGACACGCGCGCTAGGATACTTACACTCCAAGTCAACCGCCCGTCAAGCCCAATAGGTCCCTCATGCTCCTTGGCTGAATTTCCGGGAACGTGGCAAGAAAACCTAGTGCACACGACATGGCATTCTCGGTGTCGCCACTATGTGGACGGCCGGGCATGACACACTCGGAGGATACTCGTGCAATTGTGCAAACATGCTGAGAGCCTAGTGTCGAGTAGTCTTCCGGCTTGTCGCGACACTACGTGTACCGAGCCACGCATAGAGGCGTGCATAACCTGCACATATACTAATTTCGGCCAGCAAAATATGGACCGCAAATCCAACGTGTGTGCCAACAATAATTGGGGCGTGCCTATGAAGGTGTTCACGTCAGTGAACAACGCGCCGTGGTGAGTTGTTCGAAAATCATTACTTTACCCCCCAATCGAGTTGCATGGCCATCGCGGCAGTGCGTGGTGGGTAATTAAATGCGTGCCGCTAGTAAAGGAAGAGTCTATATTCTCAAGTAAATTCAAGGCTTATGGGACTGCGCGGGGCATATGTTCTCCTTAAAGCTCTATATAGGGATAGTAATGTCAAATTATAGAAAGAATGATAGAGTAAATACTAGAGAGACTCTGCCCGGGCATATTACACGACCACATCCCAATGGAGCGCGGACTGTGCCCAACATCCCCAATCCCCTTTAACATAGAAATTAGATTTTTTACAAGTACCGATGAAGCGCTCCTACCGCCGCGCCGAACAGTTTCCCGGCCATTTCCCCGGCTATTTTATGGTGGTAACCGGGCACGTGTATGGAATCTTGGCCAACGACCGTACCCTCCACCCATCGTTCGTGCGTCCATCTAGCACCCTTGCTTTGAGTTCGAGCCTCCGCGCTTACCCGGGCTCGCACTCTCTGATATAAGGTGTGCATGACGATAGTGGGTAGCGATTAAGTAGGGTATGGACGCAATGGCCGGATCCAAAAAGGCCGCGGGGGTGCGGAAGTTAGTAAGCTCTCCGTACCGGGTATTCCGGCGGAGGCTGATCTTGAGGACCGCCGTCGCAAGACCTCGCCGCTCCTCCCGTCGCGACAGTCCTCCTCGCTGCTCTTGTCGTGGTGCGACCTTTCGGCCGGCTCGACGTAAGCATGTTGTTCGGCGTCGAGTGTGGAAGAATACCGAGGTCTGGGCGTTGGCGCAAGGTATGCGCTCCCTCCTCCGTGGCCGCAAATATTAGAAAATCGTCGACGTAGAGAAGAATCCTCGCGCCGGGCCATCGCGTGCGTCTGAGGGAGGTCTTGGTGCCGTTGCATGGTGGTGGGCAAGGTAGCTATGGGTTTGGTGCTCGCATGAAATTCATTAACGTGAGGGTAAGCTTGCATAAGTAGTAGGGGGATAGGGACCACCCCATAGGTAGCCCCGCGAGTCGGTAGAACTATCCGCGTACGTTCACGGTGAAGTGGTCGCGGTCCGTTGGGTTGTGGTGGGACCATTCGCCCTCTAGCATGACGAGTGGCATTTGGGGCCCATTCTCTGAATCGTTTCCTAGCGGAAGGAATATTAGAGTGGATGGTTGAAAGAAATTGAAATTGAAATTTAAATTGAAACTGTTTAGAACATGTACCGTATGCCCCGGTTTACAACAATTACCGTATGCACCGGTTGTTTTCTCTGGGCCCTCCCAACTATGCCATACAAGAAGCTTACAAGTCAGGGCTAGACCGTTAACCACATAAATTCAACCTCTTCAAGTGTGTTCGGGGGTTTTACTGCCCCCCGGGAAGTGTGCGATACGAGATGATGGCGGCGTGCAATTAGGGGCGTGCGAAGGTGCAGTGTGTGGAGGCGCGGCGAGAGGTCGTGTGAGAGCAGGTGTGCGTAAATTAGTTGTCACGTAGAGAATCGGAACAAATGCCGAAAAGACGTAAACAAGTCGACGCTGCCCTTCGGGTAATGCGACGCGAAACGGAACGTTACTCAACAAGGTTAAGTCATCATAGGTCATAGTAAGGCCAATTTCCTCAAGTAACTCGCGAACATTAGCATCAACATGCTCTTCGTTAGGCAATATCGAATCGGCACGAAACCAAGGTTTACCAATACGAGGCTCATGCTGCAAAACGAGTTTAATGTCGGAAGCTTTGGAGCCACCAACATGGAGTACGACCACCACGTAATGACCGGGTCCAACAGAAACCATTTCGAGTTAATCAAGCAGCGTCGAACAAATCAAGCGACAGCGAAAACGTGTGTCGACCAAAGACCTCCGAAACCAGTGTGGCAATTTGCCTTCGGAAAGCTAAATGCAGACACAAATCTGTTTTGTTCAGTTCTCTCGGTGTTGTGTCTGTAGGTCAAATCGCAGATGGAGGGAGACTTGATAAGATGTCTCCCCGTTAGTGTTTAAGAGTAGATTGTAATTGAACAAAGGGAATTGTTAAAAGGTTGTGTCACCTCCCTTTACTGCAATAGGCTTAAATAGTCTTCGCCTAGCTAGCTTGCACTTGCCCTCGCTTGGTCCTCGTTTCATGTGCTAGGGCTTTCCAATTGCCATCAACAGACTAACGACGCGGCTCGTGTAGTCTGGGAAATCACATTCTGCATTGGAAACCTCGCATGGCGCGTCGTTTGGCTAGTTAGATAACTGTGCGCACATGTACGTACCGGGAGGTACTGTCTGTAAAGTATGCATCAGAACCCTCGCTAAATTGCAGTAGCGACGTACCCACGTTGTACGTCCTTCCGATGGAAAGGCTCGAATTAGAATTACTAACGAGTGCCTATACAATGTCATGCGATGTACTATTGCGGGACTGTACTCGTCACAATAGCCTGATCGGCAACGTTTGGAGAGCCCTAGACCATGTTACTTAGACCGGACGAAAGCAAGTGCAAGCTAGCTAGGCGGAAGCTATTTAAGCCTAGTGCAATAGAGGGAGGTCACATAACCATTTAACTAATTCCTTTGTTCAATTACAATCTATTGTTAAACAGTCAGACATCTTTGCATTTTTCCTCCATCAACATCTCCAGTTGCAGAGACAGCAACAGCAAGCAGAACATAATAGATTTGTGCTTGCAGTTTGATCTCGGAAGGCCAACTGCCAAACAAACATGAATGCATTCCCGGCACTGACCAAGAAAGGTTTGCCCTACCCGTCCGGGCGTCGGCATATTCGAGTAATGCGAGAAGGAGCAAGGCCCACGCCGCCCGTGTTGCGAGATGTCTTACGCAATATGCCGTTTCATGATGTTAAAGCTATTTTGGGGGGTTCATGGTTTTATTGTGAAAATTTTTATTGGAATGTATTTTCAACTTTGACGAGAACGAACTCGGAATCTTTCCTCGCATGATGGGAACAAACCACAAGTGTGCATGGCACGGAACGTGATTCACACAAGAAGCGCAATGTTTTTGAAGTTTTGAACCCGTCATTGAACTTTAGTCGTTTGGATACTTGTTTTCGTTCTGATGCATTTTATGTGTCGCCTCGGCTACATCGACACAACGCAGACGAGCGGGCAACTAACGGCCGCTGATGCTGCCTTTGTGTGCCCACCGTAGGCACGTGTTTTGTGGGATGGCGTACCACGAGATGTATGTTGTGATTAGAACTTCGTGGTGAGAAGCCCTTAAATAGACATCCATTCTTTTCCGGTGCGCCGGTAAAGCGCACGCTTAGTACGCGAAAGGTCGCGGGTCCGAAACCCGGTGAGGTCGATCTTTGTATTTAGGCGTGTGACGGCCCAAGATGAACCCCCACCTTCCACATGTACATTGTACACTCCTCCACAAAAGCCTGGACAAGATTTCGCACCTTCGCAAGTAGAAAATGTAATCATGCGTCGATTATATTGACAAATATCGTGAAACCCCAGGCAATGCTTTTGCGCGCAAAATGGAATGCACCGACAACTGCGAGGGGCGAGTTGGGACACTGCCCGGCATGTGGACTTGGGGTTATCGCGCCCGCACCCGTGCGGCACGCTCTTTCAAACAGTCGCCGTGCTTGGTAGACGAAAAGAGTAACGGGCGCACAACGCCGCAATATGAACGCTGATGCGATGGTCGCGCAAATAGAATGCATAGGCGACGGAGGGAGGAGGTGTTGGGCAGGCCGCTGTGGGGGAAACGCAAGAAATCGCGTATGTAGACTTACCACCGATATGCCCACAACCCAAGGGCAAGCCGCTTTCGGCCACAATGTTCAAGCGATCATAACCTACTCACTTATAGTCAAAACTTTTTGCAACAGGTACCGTTGGACGCGTCTGTTCAATGCGCGTCGAACGCACCTACTCCAGTGTTCAAACTCCCACGGATCAATTTGTTATGAATTACTTTAATTTACGAATTATTCCGGCACGGCTGAGCCGCAGTGCCAAGTAACACCCATCCAAGTCGGCTCACCTCCTGAGACGATTTGTGCGGGGTTTGTCGATATATGTCTACCAATTCTTCATTCCTATTGACCTCCGAGCCTAATTCCCGACGCGTGCCGCGCGTGGGGCGGGTGTGGTTGGCACAAGCACATTCGCAAGCATTCCAAACACCACCGTCAACGTGATGCGTCCTTAACGGCCAAGTTGGACCTCGCCCCTCCCCTAAGCCAATCGCCCTCGCATGTTTACAGCGTGCAGTGTTTATCCAAACCTGCGTCATGTGCGTTTTTGCTCGCTTGCTTTCCAAAAAATCACCCGTGCCAGCGGCGTGAACTTCCGTGCTCTATTCACACACCCGCAAACCAAACCTCGCGCATTGAACACGGCACCCACGCCTCCAAACCCCCTCCAAAAAGCCCCCAAAAATATGGTTATGTGGAACACAAAGAAGTATGCAGCTTGGTATGAGCGCTTGAGCAATGCCCAAGTGTGGCGCTCAGAATGACGTGTGTAGTTCAAACAATTTCCCGGGAGTTTATGGGCTTAATTCGATAAAGTCCACCGACAACACCCGCTTTTAGCTGAGGTCTGACCACCCCGGATGGCGGCTTACTGCTTGCTTCTCGGCTCTCCTACAATTGGGTGGTACTCGGGTATCGTCGTGCTTGACGTGGTGAGAGGGAAGCGTGTTCTTGACTAGCTTATGCTTAGCATAATGCATGTCCGGACTTTTGTGGAGGAGTGTACAATCAGTTGCTCTGTGACAACGTTGTGACGACCGTGGGCTTAGTCCTCACAATTAGTCATCACACTTCCCTCCCAATTCCCCCATTTAGTCTATGTATTGGGTCGTGAGACACTTCTGGGCAACAACAACTTTAAGAGATCTGCACTTTTGGCAACCCCCCCCCCCCCCCCCCCCCCCCTCTAGAACATTAGCTTTGCTTGCGAGCATTAGCTTTGCGAACAGTCCTACTTGCAAACGCCGCCCGTCGAGGGTGCCGATGCGGGTATACTTGAAGTCCCACATCCCGGGGCCGCACAAAAATAATTGATAATTTTAAACAGAGCCACTGCTCGGATTCGTTGCTATAATTCTTCTTGTAATTGAAATGCAACTGCTGGGACCCAGACCATCCAGCGATATTGAATATAGTGCTGCTATAGCGCAGCCGGGGGCGATTCAAGCACGCGGCACCAAATTATGCACATCGGATGAATACAATTTCGTAGCACAGGTACAGAGAAAATGCTGTCGTCGGATCCAGAAACAGCGAAATATACATAGTCGATGATAATAATACGACTATATTCCGACCACGCGCCGAATCAACCAATCCAATATTAAGCGCTAAATATTAACCATGCGCGGCATTGTGGCCATCCTTATCCAGACGGCGGTACGGGACATCTGAAACGTACGTTCTTTCCGAACGAAATGCTGACCGCGATGCATGTGTCAGATACCAGGTAGCTCAGCGAACTAGCAACGGATACTACCCGCACATATAGAAAGCACCCGAAATATCAAGAGCAATTACGGGACTTCGATCCGATGCAATTCATGACAGGCTGCGTCGCTGCAGCGCGTCGAGTTGGGATATAAAGCGGCACACGCACAGCTTGTCCAGAACAGCACACACACCCCAACCTTTGAAGTCGCTAGGGAAGCCAGGAGGCTATCCAAGATACATCCGGATCTTTGGGGCTGCTGCGGACGCCACGGTCTTGCACCGTCACTCTTTGGTGAGTAGTGCGCCGAGAAGCTGCCTCCCTATTGGCCCCAAACTAGCCGCCTCGAGTATGTGGTACGTCGCCGTTCCGACGCTCTCATACTGCTATCTGGCTGGCGCTCTGTTGAGCAGCCGCTAAATACATGCAAGTCGAGCCGAACGGAGCGACCCTACCGAGTCGAATGTGCTAGACGACAGACAGCCTTGCTTTCGCCTTAGTGGCGTATCCTCTTGTCAGCGACTCGACGCTGGCAGCTACACATCAGATATCGCAGTTCGATGTCAATCACGCCACTCTCGAGTGACTCCGCCCCAACCCTGCCGCCCGGCACAGAAGAGAACCCGTCTACACATGAGAGCCCAAGCCCAAGTCAACTACAGTGCCCAGGCTATGCGCACGTCGATGAATATGCCTTGGGGTGCCCTACCCGATTAAAGTATGAACACACCCCTCCCCGCTGCTGTCGTGTGTTGCATACCATATTTACGCTGTCGTTGCGAGCTGTGTTGCGGTCGTGCTCATCGCTTTTTAAAATGAGCACTTTATGATTTGTCGTTCTATTCTAGACTACGGAAACTTCTGATCGCAATCGACGTCCAGTATGTCTCGAAGTGGATTAACTATGAAGCTGGTTGTTTATAATTGCTACTTTTCTTCGTAGTGTGTTCGTCCGTCTACTGTACGCAGTCGCCCTGTACGCAATTCTAAAACCCGGTGATCGTGCCCAAACTGCCCCCTACTTGTATCTCTGTTGTTCTACTCTAGACTATACGGGAACTTCTGTTCGCAATTGTCGTCCAGTATGTCTCGAATTGAATGAATTATGAAGCTGCTGGTTGTTTTAATTTGCTACGTTTTCTACTCAATATTATATGTACAGTCGCCCTGCATCATAGTATTCGCACTAAGGATCTTTAGTGATAAATCATTTGTCAAGCATTATTAGCCGATTCGACAGCGCAATTCAAAAACCCGATTGTCGTGCCGAAGCTACTCGTCTCCTACCTATAGCTTGGTCATTCGCGACTTGTTTTTTATGCTGCGAGACAAAACTATATATGATAATGCTGACAAATATCTTTATCTCTGCAGATGTGCTACGTCATCGTCCATCAGGCGCCGCCACCGCGTTTAAGGCACAGCGCCCCGCAACTGTGTGGCATCAGTACACCTGCATGCTCGCATCTTCCACTCTGAGCTGCCTGCGCAGATGATGACCGCTGTTCAAGATCGCCCGTCGGTTGTTGTACATCGTCAGCGAGACATCAGTACGGCCTTGAGTTTCATTGCGACGGTTCGCTACAATCCACCGACCTGTTCGCCCACGTCCAGTCGCCCTCCCGCTGCACTACCTCCACAACCAGAGAATATTGCTCCGTCTGCGGAGATGCACATTATGATGGACTCCTGCAGCCATCGATTTTGATTGGTACGATCGTACTCTGTTGCAAGTATAGAGATGACAGAACACTATATCAATAAGGTTACCGCGGTAGCGAGCTTAGTCCGGCCGAGTTGTTGCAGTATCCGATGGAGGCAAGCCGTATATCTCTTGTCGTCGCCTTGTTGGGTCTTTCTGTTTGCACAGATATCAACTGGAATCTACGGGAAGATGCAGAGGGCCGTGCTTGGCTTGAAGTGGGGTCGTGAAGTCGAGAAAATCCTGTTGGAATATTTGTTTCGTCAGCGTCATTGTGATACACGTCATAATAATAGTCGTCATCGTTGCGTGGCTCGTGCTCTTCTTGGAACCTGCTTCATTCAGCCCTCATCCTCATGACATCCACAGCTTTATTTTCAAAACATCCAGTGTAGGACTTGGTCGTCGGTCAATACCAACCTTGTCAACCAATACAACCGAACCAAGTAAAGAAGCAGCGACCAGAGCCAAGTTAGCAAGCCGACGAAATTCGCGGCCGCTTTGAGGTTTGTTACACGTCAAGTCTGTGCAGTGCAGTTTGTGTTACAGCAGTGGTAGCAAGCTTATTCGTATTCCTGGCTTTTGCGTATTTTGGTAGTCCACAGTTATCTCATCTGTGTATCCTCCTAGTACTCTAGTAGACTCAGCTGTTCTTTTGCCATCGTCACCGCGACAATTATTGCTCCACGTTGCTGTTCGGGGCATCTATATCTACCCGCGCGCGCTCCCGAGTGTGTTTTGCTCCCCGGATTGTTTCTTCGTCCGACCTATCGACACGAAAAAATGAAACTGACTGCTGGCAGATAGTCGCTTGTTTTATGGCGTGTTCCGGTCCACGTCTCTACTCTCTGCATGCCGCCACCGTGGATACTTGCCAGTCCCCCAATAGGAGGTACTCGACGATCTGGCATAGCGCAGTTTTTGAAAGGCCGAGGGAGCATCAGGTTTCCGCGTCTTGTGGAGGCAGTTTACCTACTGGTACTATAGACAACGTCAGCAACAGGGTTACCTGGCAATAAGTAGTATCGTCGGAGAGAGGAATCGGATTACTTCGGGAATGTGCAACGCGTCGACTCGTGATGCTCGTCCTTCAATAAACCTACTGCTGGTCTTCCAAATCATGAACGAAGTCACCCGTCGAGGGTATATAAATACCATAGACTACATTGCGGTATGCGTGTACATCGGATATAGCGTCCATACGTTTATATAGCGTCACCATGGAGTAGTAGCGCCTGCCACATAAAGGACCTATACGGCCTCCCCCCCGTCGAGCGCGTTGGTTTGAAGAGTGGAGCGGTCTACTGCTGATGAGGAGCCGAGGTGAACTTGGTCGGTACTTTCCCGCGCTTTATAGCACTTGCCTTGGTTGATTCCTATATGTGTATTTGTGAGTGCGGCTGTATTGATGACCTTACTCTTCGCGCAGATGCTCGATGACAGTTCACCTCGCTCCATCAACAAGGTACGGTTCTCTGCTCTGCTGCGTGACTGATCATATTCCCAAAATCCCAAATATTATACTGTCCATCAGTGCCCAGCCAGTGCTTGCTTGCTTGATCTGTTAGGATAGACTGCGCGAGAAAAACTATACCGGGACACAAATGTTTCACCTTCTCGTATTCAGACCTTTCCATCATAAGCTTTCTTAGTAGATATTATTATTTCTGCTAGAGCTACCTGCTGGAAGAACAAATTGTATTTTCGAATCGCAATATTCATGAAAGGTCCGAAGAACCAGAAAACATCAAATTTAATCTAGGAAAGAAGAACCGAACAAGTATTTCATATTTATATATTTTTTTTATATAGGATAAAAATGAATGACAAATATACTACAATTATACTACAATTATACTACATACATATATATTGTATATTGTTTAATGTTAATAGATATATGGATGAAGGAATAAATATATTATAGTCCGAAAAGCTTGTCTAATATCCTTCGCACCATGTAATTTATATCGATATATATGTCATTGTGATATATATGTCAACGCGTGTCCAACCTTGGCGCCTCCTGCTGCTCACTTTTGTACCTTCAATGCATTTGTTTGCCGAATCTGTCCTTACGCCACTTCACCGGCTGTCACCCACAGGGCGCCCCGGGCTGGTCTGGTGCAGCAACATGCCTTGGGTTGCTGCCCAGACCAGACCCAGACCCGGCTCCTCATCGACGGCAACACACCGGGAGGGGATTGGCCGGGACGCCACTGGTGCTGATATCACCAGGTGAGGCCTTTGCCTCTGCTTATGAGATACCCGCTTAGGGGTTCGCTATATATTCAGTTATCCATCTTAGAAATCCTAAGCCAGCCAACAACCCTACATACCGTAGCCCGTCGGTGGAGCCAGAGGCTGCAAGACAATATTCTTTGTGGTTTTCCGCTTGTGTCGTATTGTGTACTCACTCGCGCCGGCCAATAGACCCCATCCCGCAGGTGTGTTGCCGTCGTTGAGACTTCAGCACGTGCAACTGGCGTGCGCACTGGGTACTCGCTCCGCCAAGTAATGATGAATATGTTTTGCATCAAACATCCTGTCGTATTATTTTCCGTGCTAATGATTCTGCCCTCTGCCTCCAGGCTCCCAGCGCACTCCATCAACATCAAGGTATGAAAACACCAATACAACTTGCTGCTCTGCATTGTCCGCTAATAACAACCCACCCAGCAGAAGCTGAATGAACGCCTTTGGCTGTCACCGCAGAGGACACCCCGGGCTGGTCTGGTGCAGCAACGTCTTCGATGACATACGCGACTGTTTCCAGTTGCTGCCCAGACCAGACCCAGACGAGGCTCTTCATCGACGGCACACAGGGAGAGGGTCGTGTCACCATCGATCATTGATACATAAACTATCAGGTGAGACATATTCCTGCTTGTGATTTCGTATGTATCAGAGTTTTCAGTTTAGGTGACAGTGACAGACCGAGAGAACGCGTTTATCAAGAAAGAAGCCATCGCTCAGTCAACCAGTCAAGACCAGGCAATCAATACCGTTGCTACCTTTCATAAGCCCAACTCACTGGTGCTGGCCGATAGACCCCTCCTCGGCGCAGGTGTGCTGCCGTTGATTGATGAGGAGAGCCAAAGACTGGATTGATTCTTCGGTGGATGACTCATGGTGCGCACCCACGTTCCGCTACCGAGCTTTCGCGTCATATGGTTACGATGGCTCCTCCGTCCTCGCTTATGGCTTCTTTTCCCTTTTCCAGCAGGTGCATCACTAGGCGAAGTGGATACTACTGGTATCCCTAGAGCCAGCGCCAGCGAGCCCGCGATAGAAAGTAATATGGCATGTACGTAGAAGAAATGTGTAAACAGTGCTGTTTCGCGATTCTGCGCTCCTCTGTAAATAGCACACTGCCTGTTTGCTCCGACATCATTGCTGTCTGAGTTTCCAAATCCTATACAGCGGCGCATGTTTGAAAATTGCCAATGCTCTTTGCCTGAAAATTCGCTTGTTAGCTTTGAATACATCACTAGTAGCTGTGAGCGCAGTCTCATCAATGCTTTGCTTTGCTTTAACTGACACGCGATCTGCACACAGTGACATAGATATGACTCGCAATGTCGCAAGTTCTGGTCCTCCACTGTGTGGAAAGATGTCGTGGACATCTGTGCTATTAGTGGAATAGCAGAAACCTATGTCCCTGCTGACAATCTTTACACGGAGGTGTGAACATTTGTTCGGTGGACAGAATATACCCGTATTCTCTCAAGCTTTCGCAGAAACAATGATGCAATTCTCCACGCGTGACCTATAACGACCTCTCGTTGATGCGGTAGATTTGAGAATCATGCCTGCGCACTTCGAGCTAGAAAGAGCAAGTCTCGCACGAATTTCGCACTATTTGGTGTGGATGGGTCTGCGCACACGAAGGCACTCGCTCACACACACACACGCGCGCGCGTAATCACAAACACACACCCAGCCCCCCCCCCCCCCCCCCCCCCCCCCCCCCCCCCCCTGCACACCCATTCTCACATTCACCGTCACGCATTGCAGCAATGGCCATCAAATTCAATAGGGTGGCAGAATTAAGGGATGAGAACAGCCCATCATGGCGCGTGCTCCAATGACTTGAACACGTCTATCGCCACGCCCCAGTTATTGTGGGCACAAACTCTGGATTTGCGGCCCGAAATTCATGTAGATGCTCGTTATGTTTTAGTCGCACAAACACACGCGCGCATTCAATACAGAATTATCGGCCCATGCCCCCCCCCCCCCCCCCCCCCCCCCCCCCCACTTATGACTTTGACACATAAACACACAAACACGTGTGCGCAAGGACTCACGCACAGAAACTAAATTGCAGTCGTCCATTGGCAGACAAGCACGTACACAAACACATAATCCCCTTCACTATTCCCAATCTTTGACGTTCATTTCAAACTCACACGCTCGTGTAAAACATTCTCTAAACATATATGGAACTCACATTAAGCTCGTGTACTCGTCCTAACGTTGTGTCCTTCTTGCACTGCATACATACCTAGTTCTGGGACAAACACAAGCACAAACAGATCCATCGTCTATCTTTTCACACGATGGTTGGCAATTAACCACGCGTACAAACACATACTAGCTCACACATAGGGACGCTCACATTTTTCTTCTCGCGCTTCATCCATATATACATACCCTTTCATACACAAACACATTCACACAAAAATTCGATTTACCACTTGGCACTGTTACCTATCATAAATGTGACCTACGATCTATCCTGAGCTACTGGCACTAGTGGCAATATATTCCAGCACAGCTTCATGTTCGCAGTCACATGTTCTACTCAACGCTCCCTCATCACCCGTCGGTCCAAGACATCTGCCTGGGACGCCACCGCAGACAGGAATTCGCGCATGTTCATCTCACACAATATCGTATGGACACCAAAGATGACGAGCGAGGTGAACGCATGGGCGAACAGTAGCATGAGGAGCCCCCATCTGTCACTGTCCACGGTCCAGTCGATGCCTTCCTCTCGTCTGAGGATGTGCAAGTAGCCCACCAACGTGTGACCTATCAAGCCTGTGACCATTTTGTAGGGGAAAAACGCTGGTGAGACCGGGGTCAGGATGTAGCAGGCAAGGTAGTAAATTATGGACGTGGCGACGGCTACTGGCATTGAGGCTGCGTAGAGGTGGCCACCACAGCTTGCGACCACACACTCGTCACCACTCCACAGTACGACACAGCGCATGGCCCAGCTGTAAGTGAAACCCATCATGCTGAGTGTGGAATGGCTCCACGACGACAGCTTCTTCAGGTGCAAGGCCCTGGGCATAGCTGTCATAGGCCCCCCCAACGCTAGGAACTGGTGGAATAGCCCACACACTGCGCGATGTTTTATGAGCTTAACGGCAAAGACTGCAATAAATGCGACTTGTACCGCATCTAACAGCAGCGGCAGGACTCTGTTCCTTTTCCACGACTCGAAAGCCTCTTGAAGCTCCGTCGAAGCGAAGCAAAACTCTCGGCGGACAGTCACCACGCCCTGCGACGTCCCCTGCACGCGCTGTCGAGCAAGGTCGTAGTAGTGCGTCGAGACGAGCAGCGCCAGGTAGCAGCCACAGAGCATCGAATGGTATACAAACTCCCAACTCCTACTCCCGTGCCCAGCTGCGCTCAACGGAGCGAAAACAGCGATCACTATGGGCAGGACCGCGCCTCGTCCGGACAGGAAAGGGTACTCCCCGAGAAGAACCTCAAGCCGCGCGAGCATCATTCCAGGCGTATGCGTCAAGCAATCGCGGCGGGGAAAGTACTAGTCCGCCATTCCCGCAGCAGCAGTGATAGTCGAAGGTAGTGGTCGAAAGAAGATGTTGGCCACGACGAAAAACGGCGAGACGTCTTAGACAGCTAGCTTTAATAGTGCGCTAGGGCCTGATCCTACGCGATGCTACGAGGGGAGAACCCCCAGCTTGCCCTTCCTTCAAGGACTGCACGCTACGAGCGAAAAGCTGCCCAACATCGTCGGGCTGTTTTGAGTATCGGCTCCGGCCGCCCGAAAGTAGTACAGTGCAAACATTATCATCCAGCACTCAAAAAATATCGACATAACATTCGTCATCCCCGTTCGCCGCTGAAAAGCAGTAGTTAATATTCACCCGAAATATGTTTGCGCAGTACTTTGTCAGGTACTATCTTAGCGATGCGCGGTAGTAGCTAATTACCAGCTCACCAGTACCTGTACATGTAAAACATAAAAAACTTTTCTTACAAGAGAAAGCAGTGGAGGCCACCAAGTACATGTAAAACAGCAGTAGCGGATACCTGTATCCTTCCAGCCAGTAGTACCGGTAGTACCATGCTCTCGCGACGGGCAGTGGGTAATGATGAAACCCTAAACACATCTTTTTAAAAAATCTTACAAGAATTTACCCTTAGGGCAAGTTTTGCCACAGATGTTAGATGCCTTACAATTTGGCCAAAAGACACCCACAGGCGGGGCCTGGGGGACGATTAGCGCAGGATTATAGGGTTGGGTGGGTGGGTTCGCGCGAAACCTAGATTGGCTGAGCGCGAAAGCAGAGAGTGCTAGGCTCGTGGCTAGTTCCGGCTTATAAGGCGAGGGCTAGCTAGAGCTTACCGTTGGAGAGGCCGTTGGTCGTTGGTTGCGTCTAACTACCAGCGCAAGGTGGTTGCCTTGCAGGTGTGACGCGCCGCAACTAACGGTACCAATAACCGCTAGTGCCACTGTCCCGTACACATGGAAGTTGGATATGCAAACCTCTAGATTTAAATCAATCTAACCATTTACTCTTAGGGCATGTTTTGCGAGTAACCTAAAGGCAAAGGCTTGCACAACCAAAATTAGTGTTGCGTGGGGGCCGGGGCGAGCCAGCCGAAGAAACGCCACGCAGCAGGTGTCGGGGTCATGGTAGAGTCAATGTACTTTCCTTCGGTCACGGAGATGTTCTTGGCCCAGCCGCCCATGTATTTGATCACGGGGAGGGTGGCGCCGATGCAGCTAGCAACGGAAGCAACCCCTTTCCGGAGGCTGTGCGATGTCCACTTGAAGCCGGAGGGAGCGGTTGTGTCGACTGTGTGCAGTGCGAGGGCGAGCCATGCGGAAAGTGTGAACGCGGCTCCCCATGCTGGCGGAGGCATCGGCATGTGAGAAGCTCCAAAAGGCGGACGGGGGGGTCGCTTGTAGTAGGTCGCGCAGAAAGCGAGGCGTTGCTGGGTGTAGTAGTCCATGAGGTCTGCCAAGATGGGGTTAGCGGGTATAGGTACCGCGAGTACGAGTTCGTCGCGGGTATCGCGCCGCTGATCTCCTTTGGACTTGCGGATGAACAGACAAATATGTTGGGAGGGTCTGTCGACGGTGAAGTCACCGGTCTGGCAGCGGACGCCGGCTTCCGCGCGACAGAAAAAATGTGTAATTGACGCACACCGCCAGGCATGCGCGAAAGCGTTGTAGTAGTGGCTGGGTAGCGGGCGACCACGTGAGGCCGTCGCGTAAAGTGTTGGCGGCCAAAGACGCCCCCACCTTCTCGACGCCCTCCACCCCCCCACACCACCCTCCCCCCCTCAACTCCCACCCCCTCCCCACCCCCTCTAAACACAACTGAATATCTCTCCCCTGACGCCATCAAACAACAATGCCAAGCACGTATACGCCAGCTCCTCCACGCCACCACCACGGATAAGATAAAGAAAATAAAAACTCGAGCCAATGCGGCCTACGACACCTGCCCCAAACTCTCCCACCGCCAATTGAAAATTAAAAGCGGCCTCCTACCCCCCGCCGGCGCCGCCTCCACCCTCCACCGCATTACTAGACCCGATAAAACTACCGCATCCTCTCCCTCCGCCGTCATTGACGCGGTACACTCTCACTTCGCCACCGAACTCGGCCGCGCCACCCCACACGACCTACCCACCCCCCCGTGGGAACTCCCCGACAACCCCGACAACTTTACCATCGAACCCCGCGGTGACCCCTCTCTCACCCTTGCCGACATGATTACCCGCGACACTTTCGATAAAACACTCAACTCCCTAGGCACCGGCAAAGCCCCCGGCCCCGACGGTATCCCCAATGAAATAATCAAATTCCTACCACCGGCGACCCGCTCCGCCCTCTTCTCTCTCCTCTCCCTCCTCGCCCACAAATCCTACACCCCTCCTGATTGGTGCCACAGCACAACATGCCTCCTACATAAAAAAGGCGACCCCTCCCTCCTCGATAACTACCGCCCTATCGCCCTCATGAATAACCTCCTTAAACTATGGACAGCACTAATCAAAGATGCAGGCTCGAAATACGCCGAAACCCACGGCATTCTCAGCGACCAACAGGACGGATTCCGACAACACCGCAGCATCCACGACGCCCTCTCCTCCCTCATTATGACGATGGAGGACGCGAAACTCCACAGCAAAGACATCTACGTCATGTACGCGGATTTCAAAGGTGCCTTCAACGCCGCGGACCACCGCATCATGTTCAAACACATGCGTCAACTCGGTATGCCCCCCACCTTTGTCGACACATGCGAACACCTCTACGGGGTCTCAACCACAGATTATATTACTCCACATGGCCCCACCCCTTCTATCGACATTAATCGCGGAACCCTCCAGGGCGACACCCTCTCCCCCTTTCTATTCACCCTCTTCCTTGAACCCTTCCTTCGCTGGCTCACGGTGGGAAGCCGGGGCTACCGCCCAGGCCCCCCCGCCACTAACGTCGACCCCACAGAACCCACAGCCACATACCCAGGACACGGCTTCGCTGACGACCTCAGCCTCGCCACGGGCTCGACCCCCAACATGACCATCCAGCTCAGGAAACTCTCCCTCTTCAGCGCCTACACGGGCATGACCGTCAACATCCGCAAATGCTGCATCACCGGCGCCCTCTGGCGCACAGGCAACGCCCTCACCCTCGCCAACACTACCCTCCTCGCATCCCGCCTGCAAACTCAGTTCATCTCCCTAAACTCCACCCCGGCCCCCATCCCCTCCATTGGCCCCAAGGACACATACCGAGTCCTAGGGGTAGAACTGAACACCTCCCTCAACTTCACCAAACACTGGCACGAACTCAAACATACCACTGCATCCCTCATCACCACCCTTTCCACCTCCCCACTAACACAATCCCGCAGAATCAGGGTCATCCGTGGACTCCTCATCGGCAAAGCATTTCACCCTCCAGCTCGGCCTCTTCACCGACTCCCAACTCGACACTCTAGAAGGACAAATCTGCCGCGCACTCCGCTCCGCCGTCTCCTCGGTACG
>JAPMLY010002304.1:0-12500 GCA_026401115.1 Tetraselmis chui | reverse complement strand
GCCTCACGCGCCGCGCGAGGAAACACGGTGACGCTTGCGGCCCATGACGCGGGTGAAGAGCGCCGTGACTGGAGAAGGCATCCCAGCCGATGATAATGCATAGCAAAATCGCTATGTGTCGTTCTCTGAATTCCCTACTATGCAAATAATAATATTCAATGTATGTATAATTTCATTATATAAATCCCCTGTTCGTCGCTTCCCTGGCATGGGGGCCGCTGACTCTCGTTCCTTGCGCTATGCAACATTTTGTTCGTCGATCTACTTCTCTTCCGTTTCGGCGTTTTTTGGGGGATGTGCGACGTGAATTCATGCAACGCCTTTCTGCTGCTCTTCATGGCACTCTGGGTTCATATGTCCGCGACGCTTTTCAGGAGGGCAGTGCTGGTGCTGTGGCATGCCTTCATGTTCCTCGGGCATAGGTTTTTCCTCCTTTTTTTGTTTGTTTGCTTGGTGGCCTCCACTGCTTTTTCTTGTAAGAAAATTGTTTTATCATATAAATCCCCCAAATAAACTGCTTTGCCACTCGCCGCGGTCTGTATAATGGATGTGTCAGATTGATTACAAGAAATAAAAGTAGTCGCCCGACTATCGACAACACAGCTTCGCCGAGCAACCCGCCATCACATCACCGCGCTGCACCACCACCAGCCACACCGGGTCGTGACTGCTAGCATGAGGCCCGGCCGCTCAATATTAACATCGAGCCGAACAAAAAAACCCAGCTCCCAGCAGCGGCGCCCCCCCTCAGCCGTCTATCGCGCCCTCATCGCCGCGACCCTCGCCGCGACCCTACTCCCCATCGCGTTCTTCTCCGCCCACCGACCCCCCACCACCAACGCAACCACCCGACCCCTCCGCTTGCGTCCAAACCACCCAAAACACACCCTCGCTAAAGTAGCATCACGCGATGACGAAAAGAGGGTGGCTTCGAGTGGCGTACTGAGACAGCCGGTGGGGGGCGCTCCGTCGGTGACGATTTCTCTCAGAGCGGCCGATGCGACGACGGAGGGGATGTTGCGCAACTCGCTCCGCGATATCGCCGGCCGGACGATCCCCTACGGCGCGACGGTAGAGCGCGCCGCGACTGCGGTGAACCGCTACGCTGCCGCGCTGAGTAACGGCACGAGTCGTGTGCTGCGTCACGCGTGGGCGGGGCGGTTCACGGGTCGGGGGCTGGTGTGGACTATTCCGCCGGAGCAGGGCGCGTTGTTGGCGGTACTGGCGAGCGTGACGCACCTCCGCGCCACCCTGCACGTGGAGCTGCCTGTGGAGGTGGTGGTGGGGTCGTGGGAGGGGGTAATGGGCTCCTCGTGGCGGGTCCCTCGCGCCTGGACCCTCGCGAACCAAATGCTGGCGGGCCTGCAGGCCGTCACCTTCCTTTCGCTGCGACAGGACACCATACTCGCAGCAGGAGCACAGGCTAACAAATTCCTGTGGAAGCTGCTGGTCAGCCCTTCTTCTTCCAGTCCTGCCTTTCATTTACACTGGGGTACGGGTCTGAGGGTGTTGGGCGCCTTCTGCACTACGCAAAACATTTTTTGTTGTTAAGTTCGTAATTGGTTGTATATAATTCATATTATGCATTTTCAAGCCCCTACAATAATACGCCCATGGTTGTGCCGGAATGCCTTTTCAATAATTTATATTGTCAAATTATGATTGAAAACACAACCACGCACACACATTTACACACACGCACACACACACACACACACACACACACACACACACACACACACACACACACACACACACACACAACCGCACGCTCATAAGCACGCACACACAAACTCTCTCTATCTCTCTCATCCCCTTTTCCTTCTCTCTCTCCCTCTCTCTATCTCTTCCACCCCCCCCCCCCCGCCACACACACATTTACATACACGCACTCACACACTCACACACATGCACACATTCAAATGCACTCAGTCAAGTACGCACAGAGGCCCGCAAGCACAACCCTAAGCGCATACAAACACAACCCTACGCGCGCACACACATACGTAAACACACAAACACACACACACACACACACACACACACACACACACACACACACGCACACACACACACACACTCACACATATACACACGTAGGAATAGGCTCACGCACACACACACACACACACACACACACACACACACACACACACACACGCATACACACGCACGCATTCAAACAAGCACACACACACGCACACACACACACACACACACACACACACACACACACACGGACACACTTACACTCACACGGACACATATACACTGGCATACACACGCACACGCAAAAGCTCTAACCCCCCCCCCCCCCTCCGTCTCTCTCCTGCTCTCCCTCTCTCCCTCTCTGACACACACACTCACACACACACGGCCGGACAAACGCCAAGACACGCACACACACGCACACACCACACACACACACACTAACATGCACACACTCTCACACATTCACACACATTCACTCACAATCACTTACAAAAAGAAGCATACTCATAAGCAGACACAACCCTATGCTTGTGCGCACCCAAGCACAAGCATATATATAGACAAGTACTCGCACACACACGCACACTCAAACACGCACGCTCACACATATACACAAATGAAGACACATATACAGGCGCACACGTACACACACATCCATACACACTCGCTCCCATAGGGGACATCTACACACCCACACACACGCATAAACAAGCTATCTCTCCTCGCTCTCTCAAACCCACACACACCCACACACACATACACATACACTTAATGACATGCAGTCACTCTATCATGCACTCATAGATGCACACACAACCTTACGCACGCATACACATCACACACATCACACACATCACACACATCACACACACACACACACAAACACACACACACACACACACACACACACACACACACACACACACACACACACACACACACACACATACACACACGTGCGTACCCCCCCCCACACACACACACAAACTCACTCCCTCGCCCACGGGCGCATAAGCACACTCACCCTCAAATATATGCAACTTCTTTCCCCCCCCCCGCCTCCCCCCTGTTACTATCTCTAACTCTCTCTCTCTCTCTCACTCTCTTTCTCTCTCTCTCTCTCTCTCTCTCTCTCTCTCTCTCTCTCTCTCTCTCTCTCTCTCTCTCTCTCTCTCTCTCTCTCAAATGCACACGCATACACACACACACACACGCGCGCGCACACACACACACACACACACACACACACGCGCGCGCGCGCGCACACACATACGAACATGCATACAATAAAAACGCGTACACACATATTATCAGAATCATCGAACACACATTAACACACTCAAGCACGCACAAGCAGCCATACGCGCACACAAGCACACACACACACACACTGACACACATACAGTGACCCCCCCCCCCCCCCACACACACACACACACGCACGCACGGACATATACGCACACGTACCTACACATACCCATACATTCGTCTGCTAATATGTCATACTTTGTCTGCGGTACTGTGCCCAATTTTAGCAAAAGGAGTTCGATAATAGTTGATGGAAAACTCATTTCAGTATCGCTTCCAAAGCTTTTTGACAGCTACATTCATTCTTTGCTAAAAATACGGATGGCTCTGGTTTCCTTTCAACCGCCGCCCACCGCCGAATTCATAGATGCTAGCAAATATGAATCGCTTTTATGATCAGTTTTTCTATTTAACAATCTATTTAAATACCGGCATGTATGATTAATATGACAAGCCGTTGTCAATGAATAAACGGAATGCACACACAATAATGTTTTTGTAAATCAGCCACTCTCCTTCATTACTCATTCCAATACTTAACCTTTTCATCATGAGTCACTTTGGCATAACTGTGCCGTAGCTAATTGGCGCCACAGGATTACAAAATATCCCACCTTCATTGAAGAGAAAGTTTTTATGGATGTTTTTCCGCATTTACATTCGAGGTGGGTTGATTTCAGTGAGGCCATCAGATTGTCAGTGTCGATAAAGTCCTCCTCCCGCCCTTCCCTCTAACCCCTGCTGTGCGCAGGCCATCATGCTGAGCTCCTTCGAGGAGGTGCTGCTGGTGGACAGCGACAACGTGCCACTCCGCGACCCGTCACCGCTCTTCGACCACCTCGCGACCACCGGCGTGTCGGCGCTCTTCTGGAACGACATATGGCGGCTCAATCGCGACGCGCCGCTCTGGGCGCACCTGACTGGCGGCCGACCGCCCTCCGGCGCCCGTGGTCTGACGCAGGTTTGTCGCTGCGGCAGGCGGACCACCGCTACCTACTAACCCTATTAAACCCTAAGCCATCCGCGACATTATTTTGTTTATATTCAGAAAAGCGCTGATTTCTAACAAATACATGTAAAGATAATTTGCTACGCGTGATTTTCTTGACAAGTGATTAGTTGTATATCTTTAGGGTTTTAGGGTTTAAACTGTAATTCAGCTATTCATTGAAAAGTTGTAACTCAAAAATGTTTCATTCATGTTTTAGCTATTAATTGTATATCTCGGGAATGTGGTATTTTTCTGCTGGTAATTATTTCATAAGCAGTTCATTAACCTGTGCTTTATCCATATTTGTCAATAGTATCACGCGCAGTCGGGTTGCTCACTGCCATTTCCGCTGACTGCGATGCAGTGCGTACCGGTGAATGATTGAATGAATAATCTTCTTAACATTGCGCTGAATATAGAACAATTTACTTAACGGGATACTCCTCCGAACAGAAATTTGTATCTCCGCTGAAGCTTTGGGCCTTAAAAACATGAAATGCATGTTTGTCTTTTCAGCGGTAAAGTGTATTATATAGGTGGCGAAATTCTTTGCTTTATTTGAAAGGGAAGGCGGAGGTACGGGTACGAGTACTGCACTCACAATCGGAAGTAGACGAGATACATGTACGTGTACGTGTAACAATAATTGCATAACATTGCTAATTCTTTCATTACTTCATACGAACAAACGCACTTCCGGTCTTTATATGTTTTTCAGCGATTTCATATGATTTTTATTTACGTGTGTTTTTTCTGCGGCGGCCTGTCGGACAGGAGTCGGGGCAGTTGGTGGTGCGCAAGACGGACAGCAGCATGCGCGCTCTGCTGCTCGCCACCTTTATGAACGTTTGGTCAGGGGCGTTGTACCCTCACATTTATTGCGCAAAGGGCGCATTCGGTGACCCCTGCGACGGCTTCCGACTGCAACACGGCGCCGGCGATAAGGTGACCCCCCCTCCGTATTAGTACTTGACGTACCATGCCATTCAGCCTGACAAGATGCCACTGGTCGGCACGAATAACGGCTTTCGCGTAAATGAATCGTCAGAGGGTAAGTAACATGTTTGACACGTAGGTGATAAACGACGTCCTTTTCTGTGCGCCCATCCGTGAAAAGCAATGTGAATCTATATTTGATGCATCGCAGCTCATTCACTCCGCAATTATAATGTATTTGTTGTGAGTTTGTTTCATGTGTTTTGCAACGTTTGTTGCTGTTCATGGAAATGTATCACGCAAATTGTTTTGAAAGGCGCCACTACTTCTGAAGTGGCACCCAGATTGAGCATCGACAACTTTGTAACCATTAGATAAGGAATATGGTTGCACGCACGCTCTCCACAACCTTCATACGCCGGAGGACGTACTGACGACCGTCACGTTTCTTCCCCCGGGCCCATAATCCGCAGGACACCTTCATGATCGCGTGGCACATGTTGGGGGAGCCGTACGAGTTTATGCCCACGCCGTCCTTTTACGCGCTCAATTTTACGTAAGTGTCGCTCCCTGTCTGTCATTTTATGATTTGCGAATTAAATTAATTGTAAGTTATTAACCGAGTTGTGTGTGTTGGTGTGTGTGTGTGTGTGTGTGTGTGTGTGTGTGTGTGTGTGTGTGTGTTGGATGTGTTAGAAGTATTTGTGTTTGTATGGCAGATGCTCTGCTGTCAGATTTTTTCGATTAATTGCTCAAAATGCAATGAACTCGACATGTAATCCATTTGACCTCATTTTGCATATGTGCTTTTACGCGAAAGGGGCAGTGAGCTCATTTTGTTAGAGGAGTGTGTTATTTATGTACCACAATTGCATAAAGTGTAGATGATATACATTAAGATGTTGAGGTTTTAAGAACTGTTGTTACTGATCAAGGTGAATGCTCTGGAATTTGTATTTATGGGACAGTCTATTGAGCCTCTCCCCCCTTGTCTTTACGATATTTTTTACGACCCCAATTTGGTTTTTCATTTTTCAAAATAATTGTTGGATACATTTTGCCTTAATTTCGGTTTCGTGTACCTTTCGTAAAGTTTTGGGTTTACGTGGTTGCGTGGTTGCCTTCCGAAAACTCTCCGAAAGTTGCGGCAAATGTCAGATGTCATGAGATTCCCCTGCAACCTGCGTATTTCATCGTTTTAGGTCGTCCGTGTGCAATGTCGCCCATTTGCCCTCCGGCCCCGACGGTCAGCCGGCCTTCATGCACCACAACCTGCGCAAAATGTCAGACGGCTACGGCCGCCCGCTCCACCGCCTTGCGGAGTCGCTGGTGCCGGGCCTCACTCATCGGCCACAATTTTATGAGCTCGCTGGTGTGGCATGCCAATTGGTACCGGTGAGTCGCACATATATGTTTAGTATGTAATATGTATGTATAATGTAATGTATACTTAACACCATTTATACCTGATAATTAATTCCAATGATTGTCATCAAAATCGCAATGTGAAAGATATCTTAAAACCATTTCAGGTTTATCACACTGTCGCGTATAACTCGAAGCATCAGATACGCTTTTTTGTTTTTCAAATTGGTCTATCCCATATACATGCTCCACGTGTTGTCATCCCTGACCTGCTTTGCTGTCTGTGCCGTCCACCCTGAGCAGGCGGCACAGTTTGGCATCGCGGACGGCATATACGACGAAAATGAAATATTCATCGGCAACGACCTCGCGACCAACACCCAGCTTTGTATACACGTGCGAAGGTACGGCGAGTGACGGTCCCTCGATCGGCAGCTTGGCTGGGGCATGTGTGCTATTTAATTCATATTACTTCTACTTTCTGTTCCTATCTTGTCAATGTGAAAAGATATAATTTACACATGCACCGCTAAAAAACTAAATGATGTATGTTTCTCATATGATTTAACATTAAATACCGAATGCATTATTTAGTTCGATGGCTACAATTCACTGCGGCTCTGCATGAGTGTAGACGGCAAATATCCCCGTATGGATTAATAGACAATCTATATGCCGTTCCAATTATTGTCTAGATGCGTGAAATTGGACCGATTTGTGCGGACTAAGGACGCTTACGGCAATATTTTCCAATTTCAGGTTTTTGGTGTACGTTGATTGTTAACAAACGCTCCATTGCAACAGACACCGCCATGGGGATGGTCTTATTACCGTTGATGGCACCTGTGTGTTGGTGATTGTGCGCGAGAGTCGACTAGATTTGCACGAGTTGAGCCATCCAATGCTTCATGACGTGCAGTTACTCGAGACGCCTATCTCTCAGCTATGCAGCTTCACTCCGCCGTATTGTACATACGTTTCCATATCATTAACGAATATATTTTCTCAATGCTATAAATTCTATTCGGCAATAGAGAGCCGCAACAGCTCCCTTTTTTTCCTTCCAGACGTTGAGATTCTTGTAATCACGGAATTACTTAATAGAGAGTGGCTACTTGATTACATATTTCATTTAACACATCATCCACAGTCGTATTAATGCAGTAGCAGTGGACATTATTCCGACGCGTTTTTTAATGAATTACTTCCAATGTCTCGACTATTTTCTGCAACTCAGAATGCTAAGCATGTCCCTCACCCGTCTCCGCGTCCTGTTGTTGTAGCCCCAGCGCCACCGGGAGCTGTGCGTCTCTCTTCCAGCACGACTTTGTGGCCGACCTCAAGCACACGCTACACCACCTGCTAGTTACAAGCGAACGCTACAAGACGACTATCGGCGCCGGCCATCCTCCGGAGGGGGGCATAGACTGGTCTGACCCTCGGATAGCAAGCGTGTGATAATGCTATGCAGTACTTTGGACCTTATTGTACAATATCACGATATTTAGAAAATTGTAAACAATATACGCTCTCCCAAATCTCTTCGCCTTTGCATATTATCCCATTGTATATAGGGTGTCATCCACACGCGGAAGTGGGTAGGCGTCCTTACGCGTAATTTCACAAGGCCACGGCAGTCGATGCACAGTCGAAGCGAGCTACTATCAGCTTTACGCGCAAAAGAATTGGCGAGCCGGACTAACTATGGCTAGGTCGAGTTATTCCGCTAGCCTCCATTGCGTCTTCGACTGTCAATTTACAATTAGTCTGACGCGTTGTGCATGAAAGAATATATTCAACCGTTGTAAGCCTCCGCATCAGCCACACAAATTGAAGTTAAAGCATCAACAACAATGCATGAAGCTTCGATGCATCGCCCGCTTTTTTAATTTTCCTTATGCGTGGACGCATCAATTAAGAAGAACACTACTTCGTGGGTGCATCGATTAAATCGATATATAATTCGTGGATGCGTCGAATAATGGGGCATACTAGTTTGTGGATGCGTTCAATTTTGATGGCTCGATTTCATGGACGCATCGATTTAGTAGGGCATCAATTCATGGATACATTGATGCAAGCAATGCGGGGCGAATGCATTGATGCATCAAGATCGCCCCCCTCACGCATACAAGTTCAATGAAATAATGACAAAGCACATTCACCGGTAGTATACAACGGACATTTTGATATCGTGCATGCTTTGGACACACGTATGAAATCCACGTCAAAACGCGCCGCTTACGCACTGGTGTCACACACGCCTACCCATTGTCGCTTCCGCTTTCCTACCATACTCACAAAAACGACGTTTTCGCTGAAATTGCTAGCAAGTGCTGCCAAACCATAATCATGTTGCAGACGCGATTTGGCGGTGGGTGGTCGTCTATTATTTTCGTGCGGTGTGTGCGCCACGGCGGGGAGGCGCACTTGGTACATGTAAGTACCCACTCACCCACTCCCTCGCCCCCGCCCTAATCGAAATCCCGGCAGCAACATCCGCGATGCCATGACCGTTTTTAGCGAGTTGAACGCAGGCAAGTGTCACAGATGTGCTAGATGGAGAGCGAGCGCTACGATCGTGCTGCTCCATCGGCGAATGATAGCGACAACACTACTGATTTCTAAGAGGGGGGGGGGGGGGGGGGGGGGGGGGGGGGGGGGCTTGCTGCCGTAGCCATCTACCCCAAGGATATTCAACCTTGAAATGTAGCACTTGTTCCGTGTCTTTTGCTTTTCATGTGTCAGTGGCCATACATGCATAAAAATCATTGTTAGTTGGCTTCGTTGATATGTAATGTTGTTTAGTACAGGTAAATGTGCTGGTGTTGAATGTTGATGCTATTGCTTTTTCACTCACCATGTCTTATGCTGCTTGTAGCTACCGTTATTATGCCATTTCTCTCCTCTCTTGTCGTGCAAAATGTTATAATAGATGCACATTTTAATTTATTCCTCTATCATTCTCTCGCATCTCCCCGCTCATCTCATTCACCACCCCCCCCCCCCCAAAACAAATATAAGAATTGATTTGCTGTTTCAATGTTCTTTCTTAGTTTCTTGTCATTTCGCTTTCAAATGCTTTTTATCTTTCTCCACATTCTTGCCCTCCTTTCTCTCCCCCCCTCTCCCCTTTTCCATTCACACTCCTTGCTTGATTCTACCCATTTTTCTCTCTATCGCTTGCATTGATATCTTCTTACTCACCCCCCCCCCCCCCCCCAATCCCGTACTCACTATTACGGATTGATAATGTTGTTGGTGGTTTATCACATGTCTTTTTCACCTTTTTCTTTATTCTTTCCGTCCCCCCCCCCCCCCGCCCTCACCTTTTCTCCATTCACCCCCCCTTACTTCCTCACCCTTCCTTCTGCTCTTTTCCCTTGCTCGTTCGTTTTAGTATTGTTATATCTTTACCCCCTTATTTACTCCACACTATTACGGGCTGATAATACTGTCACTGGTCTCTTCTCCTGCCGTGGCATGCTATTGATAAAATTTCTCATTGTATTGTTGAAGCAGCTGATGTTAATAGTCTTTGCCGTTGACGCTGCTTCATGGTGACATGATGCTTGTGGCGGTGCTTTCTGTTGAATCTGATGTCGCTGGTTGCTATTGTCAATTGACGGTGATGTGTAGTTGCTTTTAATATGTGTGCGTGGAATTTCAATCAATGCCATTCCAATGCAAAATCAACGCTCCCCGAATTGACTACCGTAATGTGGTCATTGCTAAAGCCGCGCGCGCGCGCGTGTGTGTGTGTGTGTGTGTGTGTGTGTGTGTGTGTGTGTGTGTGTATGTGTGTGTGTGTGTGTAAGTGTGTGTGTGTGTGTGTGTGTGTGTGTGCGCGTGTGTGTATGTGTGTGTATGTGTCTATGTCTGTGTGTTTGTGTGTGTGTGGGTGTGTGTGTGCGTATGTTTGCGTCTGTGTGTCTGTATGTGTCTGTGTGACTGCTGTTCGTCATGATTGTGCTGTTGTTGCTTGTACTACTGATTACAAGTGGGTGATATTCCGGATGTTGCTGCTGCCGTTGCTGATGCTGTGGCAGCCAACGGTGGTGGGAATATTGGAAGCAAGTACTGATATTCGTAGTAGTGTTTCTGTTTTATTTTGTCATTGTGTCTAGCGCTGTCGGGGATCCTTGAAAACTGTTGCACATGGATTGTATCGCCAACTTCTGCGATAGCGGTAGAATGCAAGCTTCAAGCACGGAAAATATGTATGGCCCCGATGTCAGTCTATTTCCGGCCCGACGTGCGGCACCGACATCGGTTGAATGTATTTCAACAACAAACCACGAAAAAATACGGGTCGGCCAATATAATCTAGGTTGACCGCAATATTGCCAGAATCCCTGTATTGAGATCAGAAGTTGGGCGAAAATGCGAGTACAATAACATTCATAATTCATAGCATGATATTGCGTGACTACATGGGATATACAAAAATATGTGTTTCCTTGATGTGGAACACTCAGTGATTGGGGGCGGCTCCAACTTTAGGGTAGTGACCGACCAACCTTTTTTCGTGGTAGGCTGTTTTTCCTACTTCTATCTGATACAAGATAACATTATTTTATTCACCTTCGAACTTCTATAGCAGTTTAAAAGGGCAGTGCGGGAGCTTTTCCATGCTTTTCTTAGCTACGGAGTGTGTGTGTGTGCGTGTGGGTGGGGGGGGTGGGGGGGGGAGGGTTAGCGGCTCAATTTGGTTGCGCATGGTCTGTATGACAAAACTCAGCAAAATATCGCATCCGGATCTGCGCCAGCAACGTCGCACTACGCCCCTCTGCCTATAGCCGACGCTTTCGCAGTCACAACAAGCTCCCGTGCCTCCCTGCTCTCGGCCACTCGCTGCTTTCGGACTTAAAGCCTACCATATAAATGTTTGGCATGGTCGTGAAAACGTGTCGGTTATCACTCTACATGCCGGTAAGTACTGCATCACGGCCTACGCCGATTCGATAGCCAATCGAGCACCACCCGCGACCAAACGACCGCCATTATGTGGTACACCGTCCGTACGTCCTTTCTTATACCCTAGGGGATTATTGGCAGTTTTTCTAGGTGTTGATTGGTGACGGAGGCAACTTAAAGTGTGCAATAGCATACGCGTACATTTAAATGTGTGAAAAACGGGCCGAAAACTGTGTAGTTGTGGAGCCGGATTATTGCCGGATGGTAGCCGTGTGTGTAGTTAAGCAAGACTATATTGTTATTGAGTAACATATTTCAGAAATTTCAAGTGCAACGCATTGATGCGACCGATGTCCCGGATTTGTTTAGGTAGTTCGTTTTACAACGATGAAAGACATCGCCAATTCATGGATTATTTAAGGTACTACTTCCTTGATGCATTGATTAAATAGGACGCGATTTCATGGACGTATCAATTGAATGGGAACTAGTTCATGAACGCATTGATTGGATAATGCACTTATTTATAATGGATATATAGATTAAATAGGGCACTATTTCATAGACGCCTTGATGTTGCTAATGCGGCGGACGCATCATGATTCCATGAATACATCAATTTTCGATGTTGAGACTTAAACCACGGACGCTTCACCAAGCAAATTGTTTCAATGGGATGATCCCATTGTCGGCTTACACGCGGTGAGTTTACATATTGCAGTTACTCGTCGTTGTAACGTCGTAAAGTAACTCGTCGTCGTAACGTAACGGCCGGAAGTTGTTACGTCATTTTTAGTAATTCTTGATTGATGAGAAACTCACTCAGCTAGGAGACCACTTGCTTGACGTTCAAGACGAAGTCATCGTTACGTCCCTTCCTTCGGCGCGTCTTGCGCATAAGCTTCTTAACTTTGTAATGTGACGAGTACAGTCATGCAACAGTACATTACATAACATTGTACATGTACTCGTTACTAATTCCAATTCGTGC
>JAPMLY010002303.1:30000-52434 GCA_026401115.1 Tetraselmis chui | reverse complement strand
AGGGAGTGTGTGTGTATAGCAAGAGCGAGGTTGAATGTGCCCATGAGTGTCTCACAAAAATCGCGAATGCGCGCGCGCGCGCGTGTGTGTGTGTGTGTGTGTGTGTGTGTGTGTGTGTGTGTGTGTGTGTGTGCGGGTGTGAATCTCCCTCTAAATCTCAGCCATGATTTTTTGAGAGGGAAGAGCAGCAGCGGGGGTGCACCTGGGAGAGGAACTTCATCGCCAGCATCACATTAGCGTTATTCTTGGTGACGAGCACAAGGTATACGTTGCTGTGGCGCATCCATATGAAGGACACGCCCGCGACATTTATGACCGGCCCCTCCACTTTGTCCTTGTTCTCGGCGATCTGCGTCTTGAACACATCCTCCGCCAAACTCTTACTGCGCGAGGGGGAGTCGGCAGGCCACGCCAGGCCAGTCAGCACGAAACAATTGGCAACGACCCCGAAGCACGCCTAGTTCAGTGCTACTGATACTAAGGAAGGGGGGACGGAGAGTTTAGCGCAGTTGTTGCTGCCGAGCGGCGCCCACTCCCGCAGTCTCGTTCAATAACGGTCAGATCTGGTCTCTTGCGCGCGCAGCGCTCCGTGAGAAACCGCTGGGAGCCATATAAACCAAGACCGCTACGCTTTTCCCCTTCCCTTTAACCTCTCTCTATTCTTTCGCATTCCACCCGTTTTGTGTCAAACAGTGTATATGCGTGGGGGTGAGGCGGCGTTCAGGGGCGAGGGCGGTGGCGCATACTCGACATCGTCGCGGTATTGTCGCGAGATTAGCACGTCGCCTTTAAGATTGATGAAGTACAGCGCACCGCAAGCCCCGGCCATTGTGCCTCGTTGTGCTGACTGCTGACTTTCCTTAAGCGACCAAGACGTAAGCACCACCCACAACAGTGGCTCTCTGGTTGACCGTAGCGGCCTGGGCAGTAGCACTTCAGCGGCTGCCCCTCACCCGCCCTGTCGCTGCGCTCGGTGAGGAGGTAGAAGACAGAATCCACCGTATGATGGGATGATAGTCGTACAGCAGGTACCTGTACGGATACTCTACGGAGACCCAATGTACCTGTACTGCTTATTTTTCATTCTTTTTTTGTGCGCCCCCGGCATATGGGACTGGCAGGTAAGCCCGCACCGTCACTCTCTACAGGCGGCGTTTTGCAAGCACGACGGAGAGCAGAAGTTCAAAACAAACCTCAAACTCATCATCGATCATGCTCCCGGGTGGGCGACGCTCGTGTGAGTGCATTACGTGCCATTGTACGAGAATCGCACCGTTCTACGCTAACACCACACAAAATGAATGCATTCCCGGCACGGACCAAGAAAGGTCTGCGCTACCCGTCCGGGCGTCGGCCCATTCGACTAATGCGAGAAGGAGCAAGGCCAATCTCACGGAGCAAAACATTTCGGGAGTGCGATACATGAACTACAATGAAAGCAGTATGAGGGAGGGTTTGGCGCCATAACTGGAAGTAAACTCCAATTTCCTATAAAATGAATGGCGCCATGAAGGGAATGGGGGGCAACCACCTAAAAGTAAGGCATTTATATCTTCGAAGGAGATTTAGCGAACTGACGTACAAAACCTTTAAACTATGGGGCTAGTGTCCCAAAACTACAACGGTGGCACTCCCAACGTGGGCATTCAAGCAGGATATGTTATATAGATCAAGGCACATCCCCGCCGCATCCGTGACAATGATGGAGAAAACGTTCATGCATGGCATGAATGCGGGCTAGACAACGGGCTGTGGGAAATACACGCGTACGGGAAATTGAATTGCAATGTGTAACCTTGCAACGACCCCCATGGGAATGTCAGTGCCATATTGCGGCAATGGGTTCCAAACATATGAAGCATGGAAATAAATATTCCACGTATTAGTACGTGCCGACGATGATGTCTCGAATCGACCCCATACCGTTGCTTTAACTAGGTTAGAGGCAACGCGCGGTTGCAAAGATCTCCAAGGGGGTGGGACGCGTATATTTTGGGCTAATCCCGCGCTTGCCTAGCAAAACGATACAGCAAACGCACGTTCCCCGACGTCCAAGCATTTGGGCGCATACGACTAGGTTAGCCCGTCATATCGCTTATGCATGTATTTAGGGTGGAAAATTTTCACCCTCCACAAAAAGGAGGTACTTGTCACTAACCAATGTCCAATTCACACAAAACCAATAATTCATGTGGGGAGTACAGAACACCCGCCTCCTCTCTCACAACCCCACCCTACGATGCCACATGTGCAGTCAGTTCACCAGCAACGGTCTCATGGCCGGTAACTGCCCCTCTAGGTCCGGCCTTGGACATGACCGCCACAACAGCGCGCTTCAATTCCTCCTCTCCCTCATGGAACGCCACAACGGAGGCCGATGGGACACCATCACGGCTGACTTTGGTAACAAGCCCATCAAATCATTCACATCCACCACACTCATCCACAAACCACTTGACTGCCACCCTCCTCACCCTACCCACATGCCCACTTGTTTAGTTGTTGTTGACGAAGGCCTCTCGCCCGATTCCCTCACTTCGTGCCATGCCCTCCTACTTGAAGACATACTCCCCTCAGTACTGTGACCCCCCGCACACAAACACGACTTCGTCCGGCTCCTCGAACCTAGAATCCTAGATTTGTCGGACAAACGAACGGCCGTCGACGTTACTCCTCAATTAAAAAGATTCGGATAGGGGAATAGAAACACTGCATATAGCACAACCTCTCCAACACCGCACAACTGATTCACGATAAATACAACCCCCTCACCAATACCCTTCGACAACACTAGCCAATTGCCGAGGTCGACATTCTTCCCAAAGTCATGAGCCACATAGGTACACCTCACACATCCATAATTACCAGTCTCACCTCCCTTCTCACCCTCTGCACTTACCCTCCTGACAAACTCGTCTCGAAAACACGACTCAATACCACACACATCATAACACAACTCCACTTGCACACTGTCCAATGGATGCACCATCTCCTTCTCATCTACCGCATCAAATCTCGCACGACCACCCGCCACACCTCCTCCACTTACTGCACCCACACACGCCCTTGACTGACAGCTACCACCCTCACGCAGGACACACTCCCCGGGGGCGGGGGGGAGTAAAAACCCCCAACACCCTTTGGAGAGGTTGGATTTAGCCGGTTCACGGTCTAGCCCTAACTTATAAGTTTCGTGCATGGCATAGTTGGGAGGGCCTTGAGACATCAGCCGGTTTCACCCGATACATGTTGTTAACAATTTCAATTTCAATTAGGGTGGAACGCATTAAGGAACGCTTTAGTCCTAGCCGTTGTTGCCGTTGCTTCTATAGGCGCTATTCCTAGCTCCCGTAGTAGCGGCGTAGTGGCCACACCATGGGCCTTTGCACCCACCCCAACTTGTTAGAGTTGGAAGTACAATGGTTACACGGTTAGTCGAGCCGGTCCCGCTGGGGGGCAAGCAATGGGAACAAAGGGAGTCATAAGAGAGAGATGGCGGCCGGCAAAGGCACCGGCAGGGCCGGGCGACGGCCACTAACGGGGATATAGAGTACCGCTATTAGTACAACACTAAGCACGAAGATAAGGACTAGCTACTTTGTACATAAACTCTAGGTAATGCACAAATGCTGGTGCTAGCACTCCCCCGCAAGGTAGCGTAGGTCTAGTCGTCGCCCTTACTTGTCTTCGAGGAAGGAGTCATCTTGGTCGTAGGCGTTGTTCCGGTAGCGGTATCTCAAGCCGGGTTGGTGACGCTACAAGTCCTCACATGAACGGGATGCCATCGGCGAGTTGACAAGAAACTGGTCCAAATATACTACGTAATGTACTATTCTAACATGTAGCGGGGAAACCCGTCCACGGGCGAATTAGCTATCGCATGAGAGCGACCGGCCATGAAGGGGAAAAGCCAACAGGACTGCCAACAACTTGTAGCCACTCGAAAGTAATAGTTGGGCGCTATCGTGTCGACTCCCTTCCCTTCGTCGTGGGTAAGTTTCAAACCTCGCTAAGTCGGATGAGCGTTGCGGCGTCGCCTCGGGAAAAAATAAAAACAACGCCATTTCAAGTACGCGCGGGCCGAAATTTCGCGAATCGGTTTGAATTTGATTTGAAGCAAGATCCGGTAGATAGCATCGGTGAGCTGTGAGCAGGGTGGATTAGACGACCAACCTTGGGCTGCCATATGAGAGCTTGGGCGGTTGGTGTCTGGTGTCAATGCTGCTAGTTTCAGCGAGTATCCATGTTGCACGCTCTTCTCCTTTGGTGGCGGAGGCGGTACTCCTAGCGTTAGGCGGCCACGGGGGACCTTGGGCGGCTAGCGTCGGTATTGACTTATTAACGAGTATCCATGTTGCACGTTCTTCTCCTACTTGGGGCTGCCGCATTTCGGAGGTTTCACTATCCCGGGTAGCGTTGTAGGGGGCCCATAACGTATTAGAGTTGGAAGTACAATGGTTACAAGGGTAGTCGAGCCGGCCCTGCTGGGGGGCAGGAGTGGGGGCAAAGGAAGTGAAAAGAGGGAGTGGGCGGCCGGCAAAGGCACCGGCAGGGCCGGCCAACCGCCACTAACGGGGAAATAGAGTACCGCTATTTGTACAATACTAAGTACTAAGATAAGGACTAGCTACATTGTACATAAACAATGGGTAATGCAGTGCTACTGCTAACACAACTAGGCGCATCAAACATTGATTTAATATTGTTTGTAATTTATTGTCGCCGCTAGTCGAATCCATCCCCCATACTTCACACCCGTAAGTAAGGACCGGCAGTATGCAGGTCTTAAGCACCGAGGTGCGTACATTAATGGGGATATCCCGCCCTACTAACACCGATTCGAGCGCTTCAATGGCGCGCCTACTTTTTTTAACCCTATCGCCCACGACATTTCGCATATACTTAAATCCGAATGTATCAACGCGCCTAAATACCTATACTAATATACAATCGGTACCTTCCCCCCCCCGAGCTGCCAACGGCCAGCTTGTTCGCGTAGTGCGACTGCTTCGGAGTGGCGACCTAGCGCCATATACCCGCATTTTCTACTCTGAATCTCATTAGTGGTCCTCCGCCCATTGGGAAAAGTGGGCGAACATGGCATGCCAGCTATTGAGCGACGGCGCAAGGCCTACGGTGTCGTCGGCGAGTATTTGGCCCGGCACCCTTAATGGTTGCCTAGACTCAAGCATGTCAACGCAACCCGGCACCTTGCACCCAAATCCTTCTATCCCATCAAATTTGAAACTTTGAAATTGTTTACAATATGTACCGGGTGAAACCGGTTGCTGTCTCTAGGCCCTCCCAGCTTTGCCATATTAGGTAGCATTTGCTAGGGGCTAGACCGTGAACCACTAATCCCAACCTCTCCAATGGCAGTAGCGATACCGTCTAGAGCATACATGTAAAGAAGTATTGTCTGCATACAAGTATGAAATATAAAATATCGCTATTCTCCACGATACGCGGCGTGCTCCAGCCGCGGCAAGGATGTTGATTAGCTAGGCTGGGCAGCTAGTGCTGGTCGAGTCGGACATGCTTAACCTCTGCTCATGTGCGGCTCCGGTCGTGCCATAGATGGGGGGGAAAGGCAGGCGAAAACCCCTTCGCGCAGGTCGTCGAAGGTCACTACTCGATCCTTGCACATCCCCGTCCGAGATATTAGTTGCCCCTCCCGACGCAGCGCGCCACCTACCTTAGTCCTCTCACCTCCTGCGGGGCTAGGAAAAGAAAATAACTAGGCCGCAGACGGTGTCCGGCTGGCTCTCTTGCCCCCGAGCCAAATTTTCTCATGTCCCCTGTCCTTTCGCCGTCTGTTTCCATCACCTATTTGATCCCGTTGTGGCCGCCCGTACCCTCCCCCGGTGGTTTACGTTGTTAGGGGGCCGCCTTTACGAGTAGTGTGCCGTTACGATAACCCTAGGCACACTGCATGATGCACCTTGTCCATAACTGGGTACCGACTAGGGGAGGGGTTGGTAGAACACATGGATCGAGTCGCCGTTCCTCAAAAGATGGTGGGTACGGGTATTTTTTCCCAAAAGCCCCCCGTACCGGGTTTTACCGGCGGCGGATGATCCCGAGGATCTCCGCCGCTAGACCTTACCGCTCCTCCGGCAGCAATCCATCTCCGTCCTGCGTAGTTTCGAGCCTCGCCCCCATGGGAGACTTAAAACTCGAAGGGCTTGCGACAACTAGCGAGCGCCGCGCCCTAGCGTTGCTTCCCAGCTGTCCGCCGCTAGCCCCAACACACTCGTCCCACCGCTGATCCGTCCGTACCCTTCTTCGCCAAAAAACATTTCGCAAACGCCGCCCCCGCCCCCTCGTCGGGAGAGTATCTGCGAGTATTTAGTCGCGGAAAAGACATATCGGACTGGCCGAGCGGGAGATCTATGTGCCGGTGTACGGATATTATGTTTTTCCAAAACCCCCCGTACAAGGCTTCCCAATAGCTGATGATCCCGCGGATCGCAGCTGCCGGTACCTCGTTTAGCCGCCTACCGTGCCAAGCATGGCACGGCTACACTGTTACCAGCGCCCACCGCGTGGAGGTAGAGGTAGGTGCTGACGGGCTTGCGAGCGCACCCCTCTCCGGGGCCGCCGCCGCTGCGCCGCCGGCGGGCGCCTTCCATCCCGTCAAATTTATCATGAATGAATATGTTAATGATGATTAGGGATGCTGAGCACCCTTGCCGCAGTCCGCACCCTATTAGGATGGGATCGGACAGTATGCCCGGGGCCTCACTATTTTTTACTTCGACATTGCTATCCCTTTAGAGAGCTTTAAGGAAGGATAGCATATGTCCCGTAACCCCATTGGCCTCTAATTTAGAAAATTGAAGTTCATGAGGAATATATAATCGTATGCCTTCCGTGCGTCTATAAGCCCCGCATACGTGAGTAACCCTAACGCCTAGCGGCGGCCCGCGATATCAAATATGCTCGCGACTTGCAGGGGGCAATCCTCCCCAATTGACACGACCACGGAGCTACACCATTGCTTAGGGACACATTTCGTGTACTGCTTACTACGTCTCAACATATCCTTTGTTGTTACTATAGTACTACTGGTCCTAGCACGGGTATATATACACTGCACTGCTTTGAACTTAGAACCCTAAAACCGTAATAAACTACTTGTTGCTGACGCTTCATGAGCGTCATAAGGCGTCATAAGGCTGGGATATATTAATTCAGATTACTTTAAATCTAGAGGTTTGCAGAACTAACTGCCATGTGCACGGGACAGTAGCCCTTGCGGTTAAAGCTAATGTATTTTGCGGCGCGTCACCACTCGACGCACAACTACCTTGTGCTGAAAAGGTGGCGCGACCAACCACCGAACAACCTTCACCAACGCTCACCTATGGCTAGGTCTAGCCTTATAAGCACGAGCTAGCGAGAGCTCCATCACTCTCTACTTGCGCTCGCTTTACATCTCGCGCAAGCAGTCACGACTCATGTAGTAGTCGTGCATGGTGTCTCTTTACTTGTCCATGTATTGTACTCGCGCGTCCAAGGACACTTTCTCCCGTTTCCTATCTTCACCGTTTGGTATGCCGATTACACGGCCAACGGGCGAGTCTATCTCCAACCCCGCCCAACAAACACCACACCCCGACACTGTGGAACACGACATTGTGGAACACGTCCGCCTCGCCGTCGCCGCCGAACGCAGCTCGTGGAATGAGTAGGTCCACGTGTCTCACAAAGGCTTGCTTGCTCAGATACATGCATACATCAATAAATCGGCACGAATGAGATAGACACAACAACAGTCCATTCCCGCCAGCTCGACGGCGAATGAGGATGGAAAGGTGGCCCGTGAGCCACCTATCGACATGTTGGGCGACGACCCCGAACCACCCGAAGACGAGTTCGTCGATTTCGCCGCCTACGGCATATTCATTCCTACAAGTCGGTCACGCCCCCCGCGCGACGATTGCGAGCCGAGACTTGAAACACTGACAGACAATACCCGCCCGGCACCTCAACGGTCGGTCACCCGCAGCGTACGACGAATATATGCACATAATTTGCAATGCCTTCTTCAACAATTGCGCCAACGCGGCAACAAGCGAGGCTCGGGGCGCGTTGTCGTCCGGATATGCTCTTTCGACGGAGCAAAAGGCAACTGTGGCCCTCTTCATAACGAGCCATCGCACATGCATGGCGACGATCGGAGGAGAACGCCCGTGCTCGACTGGGCTACATCCGCCTTACCAAGGGAGGACAAACGGTCGCATATGCGGACAAGGCGTTCGCCGAGCTCGCCAACAACCTTTTTTGTACACCGCGGCCGAAGGCGGTCTCCAGCGAGCTTGACGCCCTCCGACAAGCGTCTCATGGCCGTACATTGAAAGTCAGCACATAACGCCCTCAGCCTCCATGTTCCGTATCACCTCTAGATTCTCCGAGCAGCTCCGCATGACGTCCTCCGTCGTCGAAGTCATCACGAAGGTAGAAAGAGCATGACATGTTGTTATCCACAGGATTGACGAGGAAACCCCCCTTGCCCCTTACATCTACCACTGAGCCGTCATAATATACGATATGTGCACATATTCCGCAACAAAAACTGTAACTTCAGTATATGGCATCAATTCATATGCGACTATAAATATCACCACCACACAAAACATCATACCTTTAGTACCACCAGAGTCCCATTTATCTGGTGGCGTTAAAGATGCCGGAAGCGTCGGCAATCACTAGCACCCGCAAAGCCTCCCCATATTGAATCCGCCCTTCCTTCAACAATCTCCGTGCACGTTGCTGCAACACACGTGATAGATCCAATGTTGTGGACACCATGCATGCGGATGATTGCAACCCTACAACGCTCAACTCTTGCGCTTGATTGTTTAACATTGTAGTTACGGTTGGTCACTTGCACATATGAGCCCCTCCATGCAACACTAATCTCACCATCTCCTCCATGTCCTCATCCCACTTGTCCGTCGTGAGGTTGATCTGTCATTGCTATGCATCTAGTGACAACTTCAAGTCGGTGTAGACCTGCAGCCCATTCCGCTCCCACAGTTCTTTGAGTGCGTGCATTGCACGTTCCTCTGTTGCTTTGAACACATGTTTAAATTGCTTGGATTGCAATATAGCACTTAGGAGCTCCGGGTAGTTCCCTAACAAATCACCTAACATAAAACGGTGTGTGTGTGGTGCTCGAACTTTGGCAAGCTGCCCAACGAGGTCCTCCTCCTCACGCAATAAGCAATCCGTGCCCTCCCTCGCCACTACCATCGCCCGCTTCCTCCTCGCCGTCCCCGAACACACGCTGCCAACTGTCGTCGTTGCCCACAAAACGACTCGGCAAATGCTCTGGTTGATCACCTTTGCGTTCTATATACCTTTGCATTGTCGCGCGTGTAGCGGCATGTCGGAGTTTGTACGCCAATCCACTAGATCTTTCTCGCTGCTACAACGTCTCGTCGGCGATATCTTTGCCACCAATATTCTCCCATAATTGCTACCGCCATTGTTGCTATAAACTTCTCCCGTTGCGTCTCCACGATCAGCCTAAAGCATCACCTTCATATTATTTTTCAGCCGTGACAGTTAGTGCATAATCTTCCGACGCTTAATATTTGCCTCGACGCGCTAACGATATACCGCGGACAATTGCGCCGCATGTCTTCCTCGGTGACCTTTTGGTTGTTGACCACCCCCCGCAAATATCTCTCCGATTCTTTCAGATTAGTTACCTTTTTGCGGAGCTGGCTATTTTGCGTCTGCATATTGTGCATGCTTGTTGTTTCACGGACTCTCGCGCGTGCAAGGTCAGCGCGGAATGAGGTACTGATGCCGTCGTCGTAGTGCGTACAACTCGCCCGCCGCTTACTCGCCGCCCCACTCCAGCGCTCGGGCTAGTTTCAACCGGCAATTGAAATTGAAATTGTTTACAACATGTACCGGGTGAAACCGGCTGCTGTCTCTAGGCCCCCCCTGTATGTGCCGTTAGTGGTCTTATATTAACAGGAGCTAGACCGTGAACCACTGATCCCAACCTCTCCATTGGCAGTGACGATACCGTCTAAAACATACACGTAACCATGTATCTACTAGTTTTCGATCTATACCTATTTTTTGGATACAATATGAAATAAAAAGTGCCGCTAGTCTCCACGATACGCGGCCTGCTCCAGCCGCTGCGGGGGTGCTGATCAACGAGGCTGGTCAGCTTGAGCTGGTCGAGGCGAACGTGCCTGACCTCGGGTACCGTGCGACTCCGGTCGTGCCGGAGCTAGGGGGAAAGGCATGTGAAAAACCCCCTGGCTCAGATCTTCGTCGGACCCGTCTCGATCCGTGCTCTTCCCCGCCCGAGGTAGTAGTTGCTCCTCCCGACGCACTTCGCCACCTAGCCGAGTGTTCCCTCCTCCTTCGGGGGCTGGGAAGAGAAATAACTAGGCCGCAAACGGTGTCTGGCTGGCTCTCCTGCCCCCGTGCCATATGTTCTCATGTCCCATGTCCTTGTTCCGCATGTTTCCAACACCCATTTGATCGCGATGTGGCCGGCCGTACCCTCCCCCGGTGGTTTACGTTCTGAGGGGGCCGCCTTTACGAGCAGTGTGCCTTTACGATAACCCTAGGCACACTGCCTGAGGCAGCCTGTCGATAACCGGGTACCGACTAGGGGAGGGGTGGGTCGGACACAAGGCTCGAGTCGCCGAACCACAAAAGATGTTGGGTACGGGAATATTTTTCCAAAAGCCCCCCGTACCGGGTTTTTCCGGCGGCGGTCGATCCCAAAGATCGCTGCCGCTAGACCGTGCCGCTCCTCCGACCGCGACCCACCTCCGTCCTGCGTAGCTTCATACCTCGCCCCCAGGGTAGACTTAAAACTCTCGCAGGGCTGGCGGCTGCTAGCGAGCGCCGTGCCCTAGCGTTGCTTCCCAGCTGTCCGCCGCTAGCCCCAACACCCTCGTCCCACCGCTAATCCGTCCGTACCCTTCCTCGCCAAAAAAAAACAATCCGCAGGCATCGTTCCCGCCGTGACGGGAGAGTATATGTGAGTATTTAGTTGCTGAAAAAACATGTCGGACTGGCCGAGCGGGAGATCGGATATTATGTTTTTCCAAAACCCTCCGTACATGGCTTCCCGACAGCTGTTGATCCCGCGGATCGCAGCTGTCGTTACCTCGTTCAGCCCCCTACCGTGCCAAGCCTGGCACGGCTACGGGGTTACCAACGCCCACCGCGTGGAGGTAGAGGTAGGTGCTGACGGGCCTGCGAGCGCACCCCCTCCGGGGCCGCCGCCGGTGCGCCGCCGGCGGGCGCCTCAATTGGCACTCTTGCAGCTGCGGCAAGCTCCCTCGCCGCCCGTTTCTTTGCCGCTCGCTGTCTCTCAAACTTCAAGCTTGCCATACAAGATGTCGGTGTGCTTGCGATACATATTGTGTCACCGATAACTCGACATGCCGAAAATACAGGAGCATTGGCTACGCCAATCGCGTCTATCAAGCACCTCTCGCAATAATTACGGTCATCGTGAGGGCGCACACGGCCCGCACGGCTTATGCAAGTCCCAAACTACGCGTTGTGGGGTTTGTGGGGCGTTCAAAGGTGACAAAAGTAGCGTTCGGTGTGGTTGTGCAGTAGCCGCGTACGTTAAAATGTATGAAAAAGGAACCGAAAACTGCGTTGTGAAGTTGTGACGACTAAAATGGGGACGGGCAGAGGAGATAAAAGGGCGAGGTAGAGGTCGAGTGAGGGACTCGGCAAAAGTCGAGTCGTGAGCCCTGAGTGGGGTACGTAGGGGGGGAGCCATCACGGTGGTAGCAGTGACATGCGCGAGCTAGCCCCGTAAGGTGTTTGTATGGGTTGCCCGCGGGAAATTTGGGTTTCTCGCGGAAAACTAATAATGTCATGGTACCATTTCCGGTCCGTATTACCGGGTGTAAAGAAGGAAGCAGCCTTAGTTAGCTACAGTCTTGCACTTTGGCGACATTTATTTTCTCGACTTTGCAGTTTATTTATATAGCTATAATATACTTCTTGTAATCAACATTAGTATATAATAGAGTTGTGTCTGCAGGCGCCACAAACAGCGGCCAACGCGCGGGCGCATCAGCTACGGGTACTACTACTGCCTGGTTCGCCCCGCCAGTATAGTACCCGTACTGGTACCCAGCTGCTGCTGCTCCTGTGCCATCACGCCCTGTACTCCACTGGGTGAGCCCCCGGGGACGATCTATCACAGCGGAGCACGCCTGCTAGCCCGCTCGCACGCCCACGCTTGACACCTCTCACCAGGACAGGAAGGGACAGGAGCAGTAGACTCCTTTATTCTTGAGGCGCCGTTACCGTTTCGTTATCGCCTCGAACTGGGAGCCAGACGCGACTCGTACGCGAAGCCGCCCCGAGCCGAGCCGAGCCGAGCCGAGGCCGAGCCGCCGCCTATTCCCGAAGCTGAACCGCGCCTCACCCCATCGAGCCTCCTCTCTCACGGCACAGGCTGGCGAAAGGGCTAGGCCTTTTAATTCGAGTGGCTGGGAGTGAGCTACCAGGGAGGCCTCAGTTTCAGCGTGCGGCTGGGGCCAAGCGCAGGTGCAGGTCGGGGTTGCGAGAAAGGCAGCGCAGCGAATAACTTAGGTGCGCTGTTCAGTTTTTGCTTCCCACCCACCCACGCACAGCACCAGCACAGCACCCCTCTTTAGATATCTTCCCTTCTTTTCAGGACTTATAACAGCGTTAGACTGTCCATCTGCCCTATTTTTAGGAGTGCTTCACATATATCTGCAGTGCAAGGCTGACAGCGCCCCGTCCCTTTCCACTTCTCACTCCCACACCTTCCTATTTGGTGCAGAGTATTCCTCAGACGGTGCTGCTGACTCTGGTTAGTATGGGAAGTGCAGCGCAGCACAGCACTCTACCACTCGGGTGTCCTACTTCCCCCTTATTTTTTCGTATATTTGTCTTTCACTCTTACAGAAACACCCAACTGAGATAAGGCTCACCATACGAGCACATTTCGGATAAGGGCACAGGTTGCATCAGTTGGGGGTACTCGACTTTCGTGAGACTGATAAAAGGTTACTAAGTCTTCGAGCTGCGATAATTTGAAGCTCTCACTGCAGGAAGGGGGAATATATGGCAAAAGGGAGGTAGGTGGGCCTGGGAGAAATGGAGGCAGTGGCAGGGACAGCGAGGAGATGTTTGAGTGGCTGGCGAGTCACGGGAGGGGGATGATGGTAGAAAGAGCAAAGGAGGGGGTGTGGTGGTAAATTACAACAAGGGGATTGCGAGAAATGATGTTATCAGAAGAGTGTTTCTCAGATGGAGGGATGGGGCCGGCATGGGATGAAAAGGTTGCGTCATAGAATGGTTTGTGTGAAAGGGGTGGGGAGGAACTGAGGGGCGTCTGAAGGTTGATGAGAAAAGGTGAATGAGAGTGATGGAGAGTGATGGAGGGCGAGACGGGGAGAGAGATTCATCCCCATCATCGTGCATCGATCCTATATGGAAGGAATGCTGCTTGCTGTCTGATTCTGGCGCCGTGTGGTGTGCTTCGCTGGTGTAGCAGTAGACAACATGGCGGACAAGGATGGTAGCAACGGCGTGCCGCTCACTGGTGAGGGCGTGTACGACCAGGATCTCTATGGCGGTGCAGATAAGTCGGCGTATGTGTCCTCCGTGGCGCTTGCTGAGGAAGAAGACGAAGGTGACGAACGCGAGCGGATGCTGGCCAAGTAAACACCCATTCCCTCCTCTTGCTCTTGTCCGTTTCCATATCGTCGTCCCTCCTCATATTGCCCTTTCATGCGTGCCCTGGGATCACTTGCGGAAAGACTGAGTCGTTCCTCATTGCTTTGCTTTTCACTGAATTGTAGCAAGCTGGCGTCCTACACGGCACCCAAATCTGTTATGGATGCTATTCCAGCGGGCGGTGAAGACGAAGACGACGGCATGGTGAGCCCCCTCACTGGAAAAAAATAAATAAATCACACACACACACACACACACACACACACACACACACGCGCGCGCGCGCGCGTGCGCGAATCGCACACTTTTTCCTTCTTTTCCATTGCATCGCTTGAAGCAGGAGTGCAATTGGGATGAAGTAGGCTATGTTTTCGTGTGTTTGTGTATGCGCGCGCGAGCGCGCGCGCGCGCGTGTGTGTGTGTGTGTGTGTGTGTGTGTGTGTGTGTGTGTGTGTGTGTGCGCGCGCGTGTGTGCGCCATTGTTTGTTTCAATTTGTGTGGTTTTGTGTGTGTGGTTATGGTTTTTGGGAATACGGCTGAGCCGAATTCGGTGTGGCTGGCAGGGCGGCAAGCGCATCGTCGACCGTGAGGACGACTACCGTAAGCGCCGCCTGAACCGCATCATCTCCCCAGCGCGCAATGACGCATTTGCAATGGGCGATAAAACGCCCGACGCCAGGTCAGTCAGTTCGCACCTCCCCTCTCATGCTTTTATCTTTTTCTATCGAGACATTACTCTTTGATTGGTTTTCACTGTATGGTGGTTGATGGCACATAACGTGGGTGTGGCTGATCAGGGTGAGGACGTATGCGGACGTGATGCGCGAGCAGCAGCTGAACCGTGAGCGCGAGCAGACGATCCGTAACATTCAGGATAAGAAGAAAGAGGAGGCGGAGCTGCTGGCGTCGGAGATCGACCGACCCACCAAGGCCTCCGGCCTCGCGCCGCCCACCGCCGCGCCTTCTGCGCCCACGTCTGGGCAAAAGCGTCGCAACCGTTGGGATCAGTCTACAGACTTGTACGTTGACTCCCCTTTCCTCAAAATAATCAAAGAATATAAAAGCACACACACACACACACGCACACACTCTCGCAATCACAAATACGCGCGCACTCTCTCTCTCTCTCTCTCTCTCTCTCTCTCTCTCTCTCTCTCTCTCTCTCTCTCTCTCTCTCTCTCTCTCTCTCTCTCTCTCTCTCTGAATCACAGACACAGATGCACACAAAACAGTCTGGAGCAAATATAGTTATTATTACAAACACATCAAATTGAAGCGCAGTCACTTTTGCCACTGGGAATCTATGCTGCGGCATTCGCTCACTTATTTGTATCCATAGTCCGCATCTGAGCACGCCAGGAAATCCCACTTTCTTTCTTGTGCGTTTTTTGATAATTACCTCTATGGAGAGGGAGTGGGTTTGAGGAGGGCCTGGCGGTATTTTAGAGCGCTTGGGGTGATTGGTTGAGTTTGATGTTGCTACTGTAGGTACGATTTCGCTAGGCCTTGCTGTGGTAGGCACTCGCTGATGAATGCATTTGCCGTGTTTTAAAATGTGCAGTCAACTTGTTGAATCGTGATTTCCTTTCTATATTTTCCCAACATTTTGTTGTACCATTATTTCGATGGTCATGGGCTTGTTCCCCCTTTTTTTGGGGGGTAGGGGAGGGTGGTGGGGAGGAGGGGGGTTGTCTGGCCTTGACCCTTGCTCTGGGGTGGGCGACAGGCCGAAGAAAGGCAAGGGCGAGTCTTGGGATGATGTGGAGGCGACGCCGCAGGTCAGCCGGTGGGATGCGACGCCAGGGGGCCCCGCCGTTGATGGCGGCAGCCGGTAAGCCCCCCCTTTCCTTCTCTGACTTTCTCTTGACACTCCTGAGAATACAGATATTCAGACACACACACACACACACACACACACATACACACATGTATAGGCACATATACAAAGACACACACTCACACGCACCCACACACACACGGTAAGGCACACATTCAAACGCCCCCCCCCCCCCCCCCCCCCCCCCCCCCCCCCACACACACACAGGCACACATTCACACACACACACACACACACGCACATACACACACAGACATATATACATACGCAGAGACACATACATGCACGTATAGACATGCACACACTCTCTTGCAGACACACACACACACACACACACACACACACACACACACACACACATAGACACACACACACACACACACACACACAGGCAGACACGGACGCACCCACTCAAACACATGCACGCACGTGCACACACTCTCACACACACTCACACGCACACTGTCGCGCACACGTGCACTTACACATACACACAGCACTTTGTTACAGCCCTCATCGCTCAGAGTCAGCCGCAAAGTGTCATTGCGTACACTTGAAGATTAGGCGAGGTTGGTTTCATTCGCTAGTACTGCTTCTTTGTTCAGGTGGGATGCCACTCCGGGCCGCGCTATGGACGCGCCCACACCTCGCAGGAACCGCTGGGATGAGACCCCCGTGGTGCGGCCCCCCCTCATCCTCCCTGCATCCTGTGTGCCCACTGATTACGTTGTCCCTGCGATTCATTTACCCCTGCAGATTCATCTCGCCCAAACTAGTCAGCCACCCTCCCAAAATCAAGCTTCCTTACTATTGATGCCTTAACCCCTCGCACACTCACACCCCCCCCCCCCCCCCCCCCCCCCCCCCCACACACACACACACACACACATTTTTTTCGATTACTTCAGATGCTCGTGAACACGGTGTACTATACACTCGTTCTTTGTGACATGCATGTCTTTTAGGACTTAAGTTTGAAGAGTGGCAAGGGTGGTGTCGCTCACACCTGATGCACTGATGTTGGGTGGGTGGCTTGGCTGTGGCAGGCCGACGGCGGCGCCACGCCCGCGGGTGCGCAGTGGGATGCGACGCCGGGTGTGGGCGCGGTGGCGAAGAAGCCGCGGTCGCGTTGGGACGAGACTCCCGCGGTGGCGGGTGCGGCGGTGGACGCCACCCCAATGATGGGCGCCACACCCACGGTGGGCGCGACGCCTGTGGTGGGCGCAACTCCCATGGGCGGCCTCGGCATGGAGACCCCTCTCCCCTCGCAGTTGCAGCAGAATGTGCCGATGACGCCAGAGCAGTTCCAGGTCCGGAACACCCTCTTTCATATCCTCCCTGTCTCCTCCCTGTCTCCTCCTGTCCTTCCGCTTGGTGGGTTGAAATACATATATTTGGAGGGGGGGGAGGCCGTTTTTGGGGCCAAGCACAGAAAGGTATCATATCGTGTTGTATTTCAATGTGTCTGTACGTAATGGGGTGTTACATTTCAGGTCAGGGTTTTGGGTGTTTGTATTGTGGTGTGGAGCAGTGTGCCAACCAGTGGGAGTCTTTAAAATGCCCCCTCTCTGTTCGAGTTGGGAACGGATAGTTACACGGAGGTCGTGCCGGCCCCACAAGGGGGGCCGGCTGTGGTGACTAGAGAAGTGTGTGGAGAGAGATGGCGGCCGGCGAAGGCACCGGCAAGGCCGGCCGACCGCCACTAATAGGGAATAGAGTACCGCTAATAGCATAACACTAAGTACTAGAATGACAAATAGCTACCTTGTACATAAGTACTATGCAACGGGATGCTAGTGCTAACACCCCCCCTCAAGGTAGCCGAGGTCTTGACGTCGTCCTAGCTTGCGATGAGGAAGATGTCATCTTGGTAGAAGGTGTAGTGCTTTTAGCGTGTGTCTCCGGCCGGGTAGGTGTAGCGACATGCGCTCACAAGAACGTGCCGCTACCGGCGAGTTGCCGATATGAAGCAGTTCCGAATGTACTGTGTAATGTACTATTCTGACATGTAGCGGGAAAAACTGTCCACGGGAGAATTAGCCGACGCATGAGAGCGACCGGCGAGGAAGAAGCACAGCCAACAAGGCCGTTAGGAGCGTGTAGGCACGCAAAAAACATAGACGGGCGCTCGTGTTGACTCCCTCTTTCTCGCCGTGGGAAAGTTAAGCTCCTCGCTAAGTAAGGTGAGCGTTGCGGCATTGCCTCGGGAAAAAACAATAACAGTACTAATTAAAGTACTGAAAGGCTAGGTGAGACTGAAAGTTGGGTGGGGCGAACGTGGCGCCGGGCGCTTTACACACGCTCTTCTCCTTTTTACGTGGGAGATGGTAGGACAGTCGCGGACAACCAGCTCGAAGGCGAAGCGTGGGGTCGGTGGGACGATGAATTACTAGCGTGGCGCCGAGCGCTTTACACACGCTCTACTCTTTTTTACGTGGGAGTAGATAGGACTAGCGTGGCGCCGAGCGCTTTACACACGCTCTTCTCTAGTGTAACTTGGTGGAGGGCCCATAACCTGTGGATAAGGCGTACACATGTGTCCATTAGAAGCCCTACGGAGGGATATGTAAACACTCCCCCTTAATGGACAAACTCCGGCCGGTGCCCTAGTAAACCCCACGTAAACGCGGAGGGCCCATAACCTGTTCGAGTTGGGAACGGATAGTTACACGGAGGTCGTGCCGGCCCCACAAGGGGGGCCGGCTGTGGTGACTAGAGAAGTGTGTGGAGAGAGATGGCGGCCGGCGAAGGCACCGGCAAGGCCGGCCGACCGCCACTAATAGGGAATAGAGTACCGCTAATAGCATAACACTAAGTACTAGAATGACAAATAGCTACCTTGTACATAAGTACTATGCAACGGGATGCTAGTGCTAACACTCTCCCCTGGTGCAAGAAAGAAAAGGAAAGGAAAGGAACGATAAAAGATTTTCAAATAGTGGGTATTGGAGGGAGTGATGGGTTCGACCTTTGTCTGATATTTCCCATTTTTGAGGGGGATTGGGTGCAGCAGCTATAGAAAGTTCTACCCCTCACTCTGTCTTTGGGTTCTGTTGTGTGTGTGTGCAGGCTCAGCGGTGGGAGCGCGAGGTGGAGGAGCGCAACCGTCCGCTGAGCGATGAGGAGCTGGAGGCCATGCTGCCTGGGGAGGGAGAGGGGTACAAGGTGTTGGAGCCGCCGGCGGGGTACGTCCCCATCACCACCCCCGCGCGGAAGCTGATGGCGACTCCCACGCCGATGGGCAGCGCGGGGGGCTACCTCATCCCGGAGGAGAACCGCGACCACGCGTACGACGTGCCGGTGGAGCTGGAGGGGCTGCCGGACATGAAGCCGGAGGACTACCAGTACTTTGGGAAGCTGATGAAGGAGGTGGACGAGGAGGAGATGAGCGTCGAGGAGGCCAAGGAGCGCAAGATTATGAAGCTCCTGCTCAAGGTGCTCCGCTGCTGTTGACCCTTTGCTCTGCCATCATTTTTCGTGGATGTGCACGGAATAATTGTCAACATGTGTGATGTGATGGGCGTTCGACGCATTGTTGGACCCGATTCCATTTCGCTCTGCGCTGCGAGTGCCACCTTTTGCCACTTTCATTCTTGTCAAGTTGTTGTGGTTTGTGGCTTTATTGTTTTAGCCATGTCACCTTTTTCCTGGCAGTCTTACTGATACGATAAAATTTCTATTTGTTGTAGGCAATGTGTTTAGCGGATTGCTCGTCGTTTTGATGATATAAATTGTGTGTGTGTGTGTGTGTGTGTGTGTGTGTGTGTGTGTGTGTGTGTGTGTGTGTGTGTGTGTGTGTGTGTGTGTGTGAGAGAGAGAGAGAGAGAGAGAGAGAGTTTGTGTGTGGTGTATTTGTGTGGTATGTATATGTGTGTGTATGTGTGTGTGTGTGTGTCAGTATGTACGTATTTGTATCAGTATGTATGTACGCGAGTGTGTATTTGAGTATATGTGTGTGTGTGCACGTGCGCGTGTGTGTGTGTGTGTGTGTGTGTGTGTGTGTGTGGTGTGTGTTCGTGTGGTGTGTATGTGTATGTGTGTCTGTGTCTTTTGATATATACGTGTGTATCAGTATGTATGTATTTGTGTGTACGCGAGTGTGTGTGTGTGTGTGTGTGTGTGTGTGTGTGTGTGTGTGTGTGTGTGTGTGTGTGTGCGTGTGTGTTTTTCGAAGCCGCTGTTGTTTGGCCCTGAGTTTTGGGAATGCTTTTCTTCGCTGTTTGAACATCCGCCTGTACGGAAATACCTTTCTGATCATTTTTGGGGCTTTCGTGTGTGACAGGTTAAGAATGGGACGCCGCCGCAGCGTAAGTCGGCGCTGAGACAGTTGACGGACAAGGCGCGCGAGTTTGGCGCGGGGCCGCTCTTCAATCAGATCCTGCCGCTGCTGATGAGCCCGACGCTGGAGGACCAGGAGCGCCACCTGCTGGTCAAGGTCATCGACCGCATCCTTTACAAGCTGGATGAGCTAGTGCGGCCGTACGTGCACAACATCCTAGTGGTCATCGAGCCGCTGCTCATCGACGAGGACTATTACGCGCGCGTGGAGGGCCGCGAGATCATCAGCAACCTCTCAAAGGCGCGCACCCGCATCGTCCGCATTTCAGGGTTGCTTAATTATGTCACTGCGTACTTAAACTGTCCCACATCATACGACACAATATCGACGGTATTCAATCCAGTCTGAAAAATTGAGTAATATTTTTTTGCTTATTGAATACATTCTATGTTACGAAGCCCACCTTTATACCCTAATCTATACCCTAAAGTTTTTTTACAATTTGGCAATTTTCTTTTTTTGGCGATTAGGCGGAAAAAATGTTTGCTTGAAACCCGAAATAAGTACACTCAGGTTCCATAAACCCTAAACTCCGGTCCGTCATTTTCTAGATTATGGACGCACGGCTGATTGTGTTCTCGGCCCTCTTGCGCAGGCTGCCGGCCTGGCGACCATGATCGCCGCGATGCGCCCCGACATTGACAACATCGATGAGTACGTCCGCAACACCACCGCGCGCGCCTTCAGCGTGGTCGCCTCCGCCCTCGGCATCCCCGCACTGCTGCCATTTTTGAAGGCGGTGTGTCAGAGCAAAAAGAGTTGGCAGGCGCGCCACACGGGCATCAAAATTTGTCAGCAGATTGCCATCCTCATGGGCTGCGCTGTGCTGCCGCACCTCACCGCGCTGGTGGAGATCATTCAGCACGGACTCAAGGTGATCCCTCCCCGCCTCCCCGTTGCGGCCAACACGCACACGCACACACACACACACACACACACACACACACACACACACACACACACACACACACACACACACACACAATAATATCCACACTGACACACACACACACACATACGCAGAGACAACCAACACACACACTCCCTCCTCCCCCCCCCCTCTCCTCTGTGATATGCACACAGCAAGATAACTATCTCACAATCATGAACTAGCTTTCGATAGCCATACACACACAAATTAAACGGCACATGAAGCGATATTGCGTCGGAACTCTCGCGCCCTGCACGTGTCAGATTGATACTCATCTGCTTTCGTTTAACTCGTTACGAAGTGTCACACAACGATGTGTGTTTTTAGGCTAACATTTTAGTGTTTCTACGGGAATGGTTTTATGTTATGTTGATTTCCATATCCAATTCCTTTTGGTTTGATCGGTCGACAGGATGAGAACCAAAAGGTGCGCACCATCTGCTCCCTCTCCATCGCCGCCCTCGCCGAGGCAGCCGCCCCTTACGGCATCGAGTCCTTCGACTGCGTCCTCGAACCGCTGTGGCGCGGCATCCATAGCCACCGCGGAAAGGTGCTGGCCGCCTTCCTCAAGGCCATCGGCTTCATCATCCCGCTCATGGACGTCGCGTACGCCGACTATTACACCAAAAACTCCATGATGATCCTCATCCGTGAGTTTCAGAGCCCGGACGAGGAGATGAAGAAGATCGTGCTCAAGGTGGGCAACCTGCTTGCGCTTGTTTGTTTGTTTGTTTGTTTGTTTGTTTGTTTGTTTGTTTGTTTGTTTGTTTGTTTGTTTGTTTGTTTGTTTGTTTGTTTGTTTGTTTGTTTGTTGTTTGTTTGTTTGTTTGTTTGTTTGTTTGTTTGTTTGTTTGTTTGTTTGTTTGTTTGTTTGTTTGTTTGTTTGTTTGTTTGTTTGTTTGTTTGTTTGTTTGTTTGTTTGTTTGTTTGTTTGTTTGTTTCTTTGTTTGTTTGTTTGTTTCTTTGTTTGTTTAACTGTTTCTTTGTCGTTTTTGTCTCTGAAACGGATCAATAGTTATGCAACATATTAAAAAATTATTTAAAGATGCAAGTATGCGCGTAGAGATATAAGTTCGATGCGAAGCAATGTGTTTGTGGGATAGAAGAGTAATTGTGACAAATTGCGATGTTGGTGCGAGGTCACGGACAACACTCGAATTGTGGAGTGTTTCGTCGGTGATGGCGTTTTCTCCTTACTGTCCGCTGTACACAACCCTGACTCCTTTTCCTCGCCCCCTCCGCCGCCAGGTGGTGAAGCAGTGCGTGGGCACGGACGGCGTGGAGGGGGACTACATCAAAACGGAGATCTTGCCCGAATTTTTCCGCAATTTTTGGGTGCGTCGGATGGCGCTGGACCGCCGCAACTACCGACAACTGGTGGAGACCACTGTGGAGATTGCCAACAAGGTGCGCGCGCCATGGGCCTCCCGTACCTCCCGTACCATCCTGAGTCGTCCAATTCCTCTCATTTGCACCGACCAAACATGTTGCCAGATTGTATTTGTGAACACTGTTACCAACCGATCCTGACAAACATCGGTCATAATTTGCCCAATTATGAAATAGCGAAACGTCAGCTCGTTCCGAATATTTTTTGACTGTGCAGAT
>JAPMLY010002303.1:0-27500 GCA_026401115.1 Tetraselmis chui | reverse complement strand
AGGGATGTGCTCAGTATGTCATCTGGCGATGATTATGGCAGTTGCCATGCTTCTATTGTTCGAATTCAATGCGGTCAAGGGTAAGTTTTACCACATTCACCGCCGCCCCTCATTTTCTGAGTCTCCCATTTTGTTTCCCCGCGTAGAGCATTGTCAACGTGATCGGCATGACCAAGATGACGCCGCCCATCAAGGACCTCCTCCCCCGCCTGACGCCCATCCTGAAGAACAGGCACGAGAAGGTGCAGGAGAACTGCATCGACCTCGTCGGACGCATCGCCGACCGCGGCGCCGAGTTTGTGCCCGCGCGCGAATGGATGCGCATTTGCTTTGAGCTCCTCGAAATGCTCAAGGTGCCCCCCCCTCACTCCCGCAATCGCTCCTCCTCTCTTCTCTCTCCCCCCCTCGCCGGCTGTACCCGCAACGAAGCGTTTAGGGCCCTGAACCCCGAAGTGAAAGAAGGCTAAATTTGAAGGGACACAGTTTTGAATTTTTGAGTGGACATGTACTTATTTATTTGCCTAATTTTATGGTTTTGCGTTGCAACGCGAATTGGAATGTTGCGGTTTGGGCGTTGAAATTTTCTGCCCACACCGTCGAAATGGTTCGGAATGAGTGTCTGGCGAACCGGATGGGGAATATTTGTGTTTAAGGCATTTAGGGTTTGCGTATGTCGCCCTATCTTTCGTTTAGACTGCGCCTTACACAATTTACAATTTTCGTTTTTTGTACATTCTGTGAGGGTGCGGTAGTAGCTGCGCCGCTGTTGCGATGTTTGGCGGGGCAATTTTGTTATGGATGAACGAATGATTGTGTGGAATGAGGAAGAAATGATGTGATCGATTAATTAATTGAACGGCATCATGAAGCGCGGTATTTAATCATTTTAGGGTTTGTCAGGGTTTGATTACCAATTTACATGTTTTTGTTTGACGAGTTTCTGTGTCGATTTTTTATGTGGCAACGTCTGACCCTCCTCTCACTTGTCTTTTGCAACACAGGCGCACAAGAAGGGCATCCGCCGAGCGACGGTGAACACGTTTGGGTACATCGCCAAGGCGATCGGGCCGCAGGATGTGCTGGTGACGCTGCTGAACAACCTCAAGGTGCAGGAGCGGCAGAACCGAGTGTGCACCACCGTCGCCATCGCCATCGTCGCGGAGACCTGCTCGCCTTTCACCGTCCTGCCCGCGCTCATGAACGAGTACCGGGTCAGTGCACTCCCCCCCCCCCCCTCTCTTCTCCCCCCCACACATGCTATAGCAACAAGATATTATGTGCTTGCATTCGCGCATGTCGAATTTCCCCCATTTGCAAACAAAAACTGCAAAGCCATCGCCACAAACGGTATTTAAACCGTGGGTGTGTTCTGTGTCGGTAAAATGGTGTGACAGTGAGTCGCTGCTCGCATGTTGCATAGAAGAAAACAGGAATGTTTAACCCCCATAGTGTGATTGATATGTGCCTAATGTCTGTCATACGCATAGAGATATTTATTTATTAATTGTATACACTGCTTAGCTTATGAAAAGTAACTAAAAAATTCTAAAAGATGATATATGTTATTTCGATACGCAAGGTGTGTTGAGTGTTCGACGTGGCGATGACCCCCTTTTCTCATGTGGAAAGCAATTGGAATCAGACAATCGGCGTCTAACTTCAAAAGTGCTAATGTGTGTCCAGCGTATTGAGTGATTATTTGATTTTTCTTGTTTACAAAATCAATTGAATGGTGCAAAACACTTTCGATTTTTGTAATTTTGAATGTGTTCGCATTCAACGTAGCATTCAGTGTTATTGGTGATGAGATTAGACAGATGCATTGGATCACAAAATTAAAAAGAGGGTGATCCAAGGCTACGACATGCAGGCTTTTGTTTGTCATTGAAAGTGTAATGTGCTTCGAACGTTGTGTTCGTTTTTATGTAATTATTAATGTAAATAATCGAGTCACAAAACTAAACCCACGTTTTTGGTGCTTAACCTAAGTGCCCCGTTATTCTTTCTGAATGAACACGAACACAGGAAAAAAATAAGAAGAAACGTTTCAGTTCGTGGCACAACATGCAATTCACTACTTTGTTTCGTTGTTTGATTTATTTTCACTTTTTTATTTCTGAGTCCGACTCCGGGTGCTGTGTGTGCGCTTGCCGCAGGTGCCGGAGCTCAACGTGCAGAACGGGGTGCTCAAGTCGCTGAGCTTTTTGTTCGAGTACATCGGCGAGATGGGGAAGGACTACATCTACGCGGTGACGCCGCTGCTGGAGGACGCGCTGATGGACCGCGACCTGGTGCATCGCCAGACGGCGGCGAGTACGGTGCAGCACATGGCGCTCGGCGTAGCGGGGCTCGGCTGCGAGGACGCGCTGATGCACCTGCTTAACTACGTCTGGCCGAACATCTTCGAGACCAGCCCGCACGTGATCAACGCGGTCATGGGCGCCGTGGACGCGTGCCGCGTCGCGCTGGGTCCCGGCGTGGTGCTCGGCTACGTGCTGCAGGGGCTCTTCCATCCCGCGCGTCGCGTGCGGGAGGTGTACTGGAAGGTGTACAACAGTTTGTACGTCGGTGCTCAAGACACGCTGGTCGCGATGTACCCCGCGCTCGAGGACGACGGCGTCAACACCTACAGCCGTCAGGAGCTAGAACTGTTCGTTTAGTCTGTGCTCGCTACCCTCATAAGGCCAGGTCGTTGGGGGCGAAGGGCGTTTTCTCGGGCCGATCTGCCCGGCAGCGATGAATATGCGCTCTGTTTTACTTGTCTGACTTTTTTTGTTGGCGTAGTGTATTCGGTAGCAGTCGCAGCTGGCTGCATCGGGTCGGAGCCGCATCAGCTCGTGAAGCTCTTTGCTTTCGCTGCTGGTACTAGGTCTTGTGTAAGCGGTGCCTCTCGATCGCGAAATTGTCTGCTGGCGATCATGCTGCTTTGGTCGTCAAATTTTCGCATTTCCGGAAGGAAGGGCTACCTGCGGCTCGTCGAGTGACTCAGTGCATAAGGGCAGCTTTGCGCGGTGGGGCGAAACCTGGTCCCGATTCCATAGAACACTCCTTTGTTTCCACCAACGTGAGCTCGTACTAGTAACGCTGAGCTGATGGAGCGAAACTGTCGACGATCAGCCTGAGTGCACGCTGTATTACCTGTTTCGCTCCGCTATGTCGGTGCCGCGCAGCCCGCGCGCGATCGCCCACTAGTTCTTGACTCACCGTGCGACCGTGGCAGTCAAGCCGTGCGATATTGTATCCTGCGAGACGCTCTTTCGACGGGTAAAGTCTGTGTATTTACCACAGATAGGTTGCTATTGAACTTGACATGTAGCGATTAACTTGACGGCGAATCCCATCCTGAACACTTGAAGATATCAAACTTTGTCCGAAGCACATTTTTCCCCATTTTTGTGCCTCGTCTCGCATAAAAACTGACGATCGTCGACAAATCATAGATAAAACCTATCAAATGTAAGCGAGGTAAATGCACAAGCAGGATGCGAAATGCAAATACAAGGTGCGTTTGGATGATATTGGTGCTATAGCGCGAATTATGCTCCCTTCGCGACAAGCGCAGCAGATATTTATTGCCGTGCTGTGCTTGGTTGTCGGCGCAACAAGGAATTACAGGAGGTGCCAATAGGCAGCGGTGTGTTGATTCGCTGAGACCCGACCTGGAAGGACGCCGGTCACTGCTATTGTCTCGAGCGCAACCTATTCCTCTTCGAAGGACTCCTTTTGAACTCATGTGTGACGTTATGCAACGACTAATATTCTAGACACCAAGTGTTTCGGTCCATCCGATTTGAAGTGCCCGTAAAAAAGAGGCCTGAGTCGTACAGCAGTGACCTTATTCATCATCCCCGGCAGCGTTACGCGAATCAACTAGAGAGTAGATTTTTCAGAGCAGTTTATTGGCGGAGGGTAGAACATTTAGCAGTCATCGGGCGTGACAATGGCGCCCTCAAAGTCAGGGCAGCGACCGGCCTCCAGCAGGCCCCAGTAGCGAGCCGGGAACTGACGTGCCAGGGGGAGGGTGCCGGACTCGCAGATGCAGCGCTGGGCGTTGTAAGTACTAATCGCGCGGCAGCAAGGCGAGTCAGGCGGGTTGGCCAGCACAAAGCCGATGACGGCCTGGGGGTCAGCGCGCTCCAGGTCCGGGAAGCGTCCCTGGATGTCGCCAAAGTAGGTGTCACAGGCGGTCATTTGCTCGATGTAGGAGTCCACGCAGGCGGGGGTTGTACCCGGGTACTGACTCAGCGCCTGTCGCAAAAGAGCGGGATCCAAGTCCCGTGCCATCCCGGGGATCCCACCCGCTCCGCCGAACCCGGGCTGCGCGAGCACTACTGCCGGTGAGACAACGAGGGCAACAGCCGCAAGAAAGAGGAGTGGGCGAAGGGGAGACATTGTGATGAGTTAATGTCAGTTTGTTGGGCGACGATGGACGGCCTCACAATATGTAGTAGCGCTGGTCGGAAAGTGAGGCGGGACACTGCAACTGTCTACACTAGTTGCGCTAGCTTTGATAATGACTGGCGACACAGAGTCCTCCCCACCGCTTTATTCGTCGCGATAGCGTTGAGTGCGGATCGTGCTGGCGCGCTTTGCGTTTGGAAAGCCCACAAGCGTCATGTGCAATCGCGACGCTCCGCCTTCCAGAATGCGACCATTGGGGGATACTGGCCCATAAAACACCGGCGCAGGGAAATCAAATCAGCGATTATGGTACGTGCGCGTGTGCATGCGCACGATTTGGGGAAGGGTCGAAGTTCAGCGGCGCGCGTACACGTGTCCAACCTCGTCAGGGCCGAGATATGAAAGGTCACTCAGCTAGATGGCAGATGGGTGTGCACTGCGCTCCTACTTGCTGCAAGGACGGTCCTTGAGTACTGCTTACCATGAAATGTTTTTCCGAGCACTACAAGGGCTTGCTCTATATCGGTGATGTACCTACAGGGGCGGCCGGTTCCGATCGTCGTCCGCCGCGGTCGCCAACTGTAAATTCCACGATCCTCGACCCTCTCGCGTACTGAAAGCTACGCGCGAGAAAACCACAAATGAACAAGTGGTAGCTGGCCGAGTCGCCGAATTTGTGTCCTAGACGCCCAAGTAAGGGATTCAATGTAGTCGAAGTCGCCAAAAAGCTCGATAATTGAAATTCTTGGCCGTGAGGTAGTTAAATTGGTTCATCGACATCTGTCGTCATTGACTCGAACCTACTGCTGAGTGCTGACAGCCGCCTCATCACCCTCGGCCACTATTGACAAGCTCGTGTGTCAGCTATTAACTGGTTTGTACTATATTTGCGAGATATAGTATTGGCATTTCAGTGTTTGCAGCACATGCAGAAATGAAGCGTTACGTGCGGTGCGTCGCGACGCGGAGTGCGGAATGGCACATACACACATATCAATTTTCACTCGCATCAGCCGCGCAACAGGAGCACAGAACAGCCGCATTGCCTGTCGCAAAACAACAAACACTAAAAAAACGCCCGTGACTGTGCCGAACCATTCAAATATAATTGCTGCAGCACCATAGGTAGTGGAGTTAGGCACACCACATCTCCGCCTACCCGCGCAGCAGTAGCTGACGGGAGCGCAGGCTGCCTCGACGGGAATACACGGGACGACGCACTGTTACTGATACATACGCCTCGACATCAAGCACCGACGCTGCTACGCCGGATAAATAGCTAAGTATATCGACTCTGGTCCGAACTTCATATGTGTCACGAATGAGGACATGTGATATGTATGAGGTGCGATCCGGCAACAATGCTGTTTTCCGACCACACATCCGCCAGACAAAAGCAGTGGAACAACCGCAGGGCACATATTGTGAATTTTTTGTTTGTATTTCATTATGACGACTGCATTTCCATCCTGGAGTGGCACTAACATGCAGTAGACTAACACTTCACATCGATTGTCCCTGATATATTAAAACTGATGCAATTGCTAAGAGGAGTTGTTTAAGGAAAGCAAAGCTACATTCGCCACCTGAAACAAGTGACTATAAACATTGGACGGAAAGTAGACAAGTTTTTAGTTGGGGCGGTTGCGGAGCGACTGTCAGCGACCTAGCTGTCTTCGCCGACCTCCAGCAACTTGAACCTCTCCACCGGGATAAGAACCTCGTTTCGACGGAAGGTGTCCGGGACGGAGGGGTCATTGTAGCGGGCGGTAACGAAACCGACGCCGGGGACAAGCCCATCCCGGACGAGCAAGCCCCGGAGCTCCTCCTGCTTCAGCCTCGCGAGCTCCTGCACGCCACAGCGAGTCGAGTAGATTAAACACGATGGGAATACTGTCGACAGTATGACGGCTGACAACGCTAAAGGTGATAACCAACTAGAAAATGCGAGGATTTTACCTCGGTGGCCGTTCCGTTAAACTCGAGCGCTGCAAGAACGCCGCCTTCGCAGCGCTTGATGGAGATATCGGTATCCTCAGGCAGAGGCGCATCGCCCTCCTGACGATGGCAAAAGCGAAGGCGATTCGATCCGGGTGAGAGGGGTGTCATAGCGGCCCACATATCAAGAACAGGTCGGCCATAACACGCCCGGCCCCTCCGCATCAGTTATTTGACAGAAAAATACAAAGCTTGATACACGCCTCTTAAATAATCACCTCTGAACATCGAATAGATAGGTTGAACATAGTAACTGCAGGTGTCGAGGAAGCACACGGAGCAGACTCTGTAAACAATTAGAAAATGCTATTTATAAATAAGAAACACTACAACTGCATTCATAGAAAAAAACCAGACAAATAAAACATCAATATGTGTACCACGGCTGCGAGGGAAATTGATGGATGACGAGACACGGGGAATCAGGCTCAAGGACGAGAGTAAGGATTGTCAGATAAGAGAAGAACGGAAAAAGCTTGCGGGGCACGACCTTAGCCGCGTACCTGCGCCACGCCGTCAATCACGAACTGCATCGTCTTGTCATCGGATAACACAGGCGTCGTCATCGCCATTTTCGTCTCCGACTTATTCCCGCCAAATATGTACTTTGCCAAAGCCTGGAAGGCGCCGCGGCGCTCGGGGGCAGTGGGCACGGTGCCGTCGCTTGTGAAGGGCCTTTCCGCGACGAGGTAAGGTTCGTACCGGCGGACCTAATCCCGCAAGAGACGCGCAAGCGAGCGCAATAAGCGTGTTAGTGCCGATTTAGGGAATGGACGAGCTCATCGCTATAATGTGAAATATTTTGTAATCCAAACACACAAAATTCCGTGCTCGCAGTTGTACATCAATACTTAAGTATCCCATCAAAGCATTCAATGAACATACTTACAAAATTTAGGCAATTTTGTCGAAAAGATAATTTACAATAATCAAAGGCATTTCTTCGCAAAGAAACACAAACGCATAACCAACAATGCGTAGAACCTCAGCAGCGCAAGGAACCCTCCCGGCATTCACGAGCTACAACCGTGAGCGCAAGCCAGTGGTGTCAAGCGGGCGAAGGAGCAAGATCGACTGACAGCAAACGCAGGTGACGGCAGACTTCAAAGCAGTGTGCAAAAACAGGGTGGACGACCGAGCATTGCCAACGCAGGTCGGATGACATCAGCTCCAAAACACGCCAAAAATGACTAAGCGGAAAGTACTGCTATCACCTGAGCCTGTCAGCTCTAAGCTCACCTCACGTCTGTCAACTGATGGAAAATAGCTCTGAAGCAGATGCAGATGAAAATTCCGCGATACAACTATTAAACAGCCACCAACAACTGGGAGAGGGTCAAACGGCAGGGTAAAAGACGTCCCTGTTCTACCCTTCGCAACTGGCCCGCTGCCACAACGAGAAACACGCATACGAACAGAGGCTATAAGGGGAAAAGAGAAGTTAGAAGACGAAACACGGTGGGGAATGTTGAGCTCAATCACGACGAATCCCATATGATAAGTAACATCTCTGCACTATGCATATTGTGGTGCTTCTTAGCAAAGGAAGACAAACAAAACGTCACCCCCCACTGAAGCCATGCCAGCCTGTGCCTGTGTTTCTCTCACCTCATAGTCTGCCCGTTTCTTCAGGATGGTATACTTTGGGCCCCCAAGGTCAGGCGGCGTGCGCTTCAGGTCGGATATCTGGCGCGTTCAGACAGCATTGGGTGTAACAAGTCAGCGGCCTGGGTACGAGGCATGCGGCGGAGGGGCTGAGTACAGGGGCCGGTGGACGCGCTAGGGTGGGCACCGATGCCTCACCTGAGACGCGAGGTGCATGACGGCCTCCAGGCTCAGAAACTGCTGATCGTTGATGGCATCCCACTGCAATGCAAATGAAGAGGAAATCGGATGCTGCAAAAATATAATCCCCCCTCAAACAAACCTCATATAAACGTGCATATTACTTCTCTCTCTCTCTCTCTCTCTCTCTCTCTCTCGCACACACACACACTGACATCCACAAAGTCTCTCTCTCTATACACACAGTGTCTCTCACACTCTCACTCCCACGCACATACAAAAGCATACCCACTCTGCAACACGAATATGCACACTATCTCTTTTTCTCTCTCCCGCATAAAAACAGGGTGCACCCACTTACGTAGTCGATGTGCTTCACGATCTTTCCCGTAACGTCATCCATGGTGTAGATGGACAGCCCTGTGAACGTGAGTTGGGGATCCCAGATGTTTCTGAAAGGGGATGCCTTGTTGAAGCCCAGCTCCATGTTCATCGTCCACCTGCACACCACGCCCATGCGACGTGTGAGCTCTCCCCCCGCCCCCCCCCCCCCCCCCCCCCCCCCCCCCCGCGGCTCTTCTACCAATGCCCTACCAAGTTCCAGCCAACCATGGGTGTAGCAGTGCAAGGCAGCAGGGCCCACCTGCTCGTGATCTCATTGGGTCCAGACTGCCAAAGCCCATGCAGGATGAACTCGGGGTTGAATACAAAACGCAGCATCTTAATGTTGAACAAATAACCCTGAGATACACACACACACACACACACACACATTAGCCCTTCCGCCAGCGCCTCGCGATTGCGCATCCATGTGTGCACCATCAGATGGTGGGCATTGAAGGCGGGCGCCTCACCCCCAGCGAGTCGTACTTTGTGATGGGGTCCTGAAAGTCCACGACGTCGCCATACCTGCAACGGCGCGGTGCGGCTGCCGTTAGTGGCGCTGTCGAAACATGGACAGCGTCAATAAGGGCGCAGGGCAGCGACACAAGCAGACGCCAGGAGATGGCCAAGACGTGGCAGTGGCTGCGGCTCACTTTGATTCATCGATACCTTGGTCATCGAAGAGGTGGGGAAGGTCTGTCAGGAAGGGTTGAGGCGGTGAACAATGAAATTGTAAATATGTCAACGAACAATCAGTCAATTGTCATGGATTTACTGACACACGGCCATGGAAACACGGCCAATAGGACCGTGACTGCTTCGCATTGTGAATGCCGTCGAGAAGGGAGACTGGGTGGACGGTGGTGAGAGTTACGGCCGCCCGCCTTCCGCACCGTCTTTGAGAAACTCCATCATCTCCTGCACGTTTGGGTCGTCGCTCTTCACTATTGTTGTACCCACTGCCGACTTTGTAGGTGCGCTGCCCGCGCTTCCCGCGAACACCGGTCGTTTATCACCCCGAGCTTGCACCCTCGATAAGCTTGCATGGTGGTTTTTTCTCAAGGCGGAACGAAGATTAGCAGGACTGGGTGGGTGGGGCTGGGCAGGCGCGCGCGCTGGTCCGAGGTGAGCGAAGGTGGTCGGGAAAGGAAGCGAGCGTCGGACCGCGAGCGAAGAAGATGAGGCCGACATATTGTTCCCCTGCTAACACTAAAAATAAAACTTAGCCCACTCAACACGATATATCTATCGATATTTCCTTATACGCAAGAGCCGCGCCTCTCTGACAAGAACAAGGAATGGGTGCAGGGAGGGTTGACGGTGACGGGTGCTGCGCGATCTGAAAGGAAGTGCTGTTGCCTTTGTGCTGCTCGTCTCAGTTTGCCCCTGCGGCCAGCTGGACTCTGAGCTGTCATTCTCGAGTAGCGTGGCGACACGATGACCTCCATTCCATGTTTTCTGCTGATGGTACATGTACTGGTTTACAGTAATTAAACGGAACAGGGGTAAATGTGATTACAAAAGATACTCTCCATACATGCGCGCATGAAATACTTCAAGAGGCGCGGAGGGAGCGAGAGATGCTGAAGGAGGGAAGGGGTGACGGGCGTCCATCCCAGAACGACAGTATCGACGCAGTCATACAACTGTTATGGACCCATAAAATACATAGGATATAAATGTGAGCAGCTCCCCGCGACGTCGCTAAAGAACGATGGGTGGCTCCAAACAAAACTTCGTCGACTGCCGCGGTGCCGCCTCACTCCTTGCGAGAATGCGAGGGGGTGCCGGGGTGGGCCGGTGGGACGAAGGCGTTTTCTTTACATCGCGCAAGTGGCAACAGCACTGGTAGCGGAGGGCATCGTGATAAGCGGAATAATAAGCGTGCGCACGGGTATCCGCTGCGGCAAGCAATCCGCGCAAGACGTTGTCGGCGTGCCCAACATGCCCAATCTAACGAGGGGAACAACCACGAGGCCAGCAACTCCCAACAATTACTCATCAGCGCTATCAAGATGAGCATACATTTTAAAATTATATAATAGGAAATTATTTGTTTTCATTATATGCATTGGGAGCTACACCTTTTCTACAGTCGTGTGTACTGTTAAGGGCACGTCAGATTGATGACTGCAATTTATGTTGAAGAAGATTATATATCTCAAGTAAAAGCTCTTTGCACTCATAGCGATTGGTTTTCGCCGCACAAAGCGGAGAAGCCAACTTCGAACACGAGCTCATCCAACGGCTCACTTGGAGTGCGAGCTGTCAAGCACTTCGTTTGAATGCTAATCAGTTGGCTTTCGCCCACCGCAGACATGAAACGCTGCGCTCTGTCATCCCAAGTACCTAATTTTCACGACCCCAATAGTATCTGGTGACATAAAACGAATCACGGTCGATGACTCGACCCCCGGTCCCGCCGTAAAGCACTCCTACGCATATTCCGAGCGGGTTGACGCTTGCAATCGAGGGGTGGTATCGATGGTATTTGCCGAAACAATTGAGGGATGGTTGAGATAAGCGAGAAAAAACTGCCATGCTGAAATTTATTTCAAACTTACTCAAACATGTCGAGATAGTGCGACCGTCCCATCTTCGACGCTAAACAACATCCGATTGTCTGGAGTTTGACTGGAGTCTGACATCGACTCCCGCTTGAGTGTGTATGGGTGCTTGGCCCCAAGGGACGAGTTGATTTAGACTATGAGTTCTACTCTTTCTGCACGAGGCTCTTGGCAGCGGCAATCCTCGCGGGGTGCGGAGTTGCAAATCAACACAATGCGACAAGGCAAAATAGAGGTCACCAAGGCGTAGCTATTTCCCTTTGTTGCTTTTGTGTACAGTCCCGTGCGAGAGATACGCGCGGAGAGTGAGCGGGTTGGTGATGATGTTCGCTACAGCAGAGGTTTGTGGTGGCCCTATGCGGCTCATGAATAGCGAGCGTCGTGCCATTAGACTGCCGCGGGGGGTTGCTCGCAAGACAGGCGAATGATTTGTGGCGCGTGTATCACATGATAATTGGTGAAACATTTTCATCTCCCGGATTGAATCCGTTTGCCGTGATTAATGTGTAATCTGAAGTTGGCAATGCTCATGCACTACAGTTTGAAAAGACGGGCGATGTCCGAGTTCCAGATGTGTGTGTGTGTGTGTGTGTGTGTGTGTGTGTGTGTGTGTGTGTGTGAGGGAGTTGGAAATACAAGGAGTGAGTGAGTTTGTGTGTGAGTGTGCATATGTGTGAGGGAGAAAGAGAGGGAGGTGGAATGTCTATGTTTGAGTGTGTATATATGTGCTTGAGAGTGTGAGTGTCTGTGTGTGTATGTGAGAATGTTTGTGTGAGAGTGTGCGTGTGTTGCGAGTCGGGGGGGAGGGCATGTTAAATAAGCCATAGAAATGTATGGCTGACACGGTTTCTGGTTGCACCTGTCAGTGGGTATGATCAACCCAAGAGTGTGGCAGGATGGTGGATGTGGAATAGGTGCAGAAGGGGGAAAGACACGGAGTGGGACAAACGCTTTTGTAGCTACGCCAAGTTTTGTAGGAAATTTCACGGCGCTAGCCAGAAACATACAAGCACAACAAGTCGGAAGCGATGGCATATATAGCTGGAAGGCTTTCCATCGCGGCCCGAGCCACGTTTCCCCGACGGACACGAATGATACGAGGTCGAGTGCGACAAGTGTGTGAGGAGTGAATTGGCTAAAAGTTACAAAAAGGAGCTGGCGTGTCACCCATGGCATACAACAGAAAGCATTGACGGAGTGAGCTATACAGAGACTATAAACTTCTAGATTGTAAAGTTACCTGACCATGTTTTCTGTGAAACCGATTTAAAGTTTGTGTTACTCGATAGCACAAGCACACCCACCCTCTGCGCCCGTTCACTCGCCCTGCGCAATGCCCTGTGACTCTAGAAACGACATGGGCGGGTACCTTGGGGGGTTATCGGGGGAGGTGCAGGAGGGGAGGCAGGTCATGGTATGGCTCGCGGTGGCGTTGAAGAAAAAGGGGAGGCTGTACCTGTCAGTGCCGCTGGTGTTGACGGCGTAGTGGCGCGTGGAGGGGACGCGGTGGTTGGACCACTGCCGCAGCAACTCCCCCGTGTTTACCACCAGGTGCTTGTCCAGCGCGGGCACTGAGAGCCATCGACCGTCCTGTGGCGCCTGCACGCATAGCCCACCCGCGCCATCCTGCGCCAGCAGCGTGAAGAAGGTGGTGTCGACGTGGGGGGCGATGCCGAACTGGCCGGGCTCCAGGTCGACGGGCGGGTAGCGGGAGAGGCGGAGTCGGAAGAGGGGGTCGGCGAAGGCGGGGGTGAAGTAGTCCTCAGGTAGGTCCAGCGCCAGCGCAAAGGCGGGCAGAAGGCGGAGGGCTAACTGCTCCATTCGCGATGCGTACTCCAGCACCTGCCAGATCAGACACGAACACATCCTTAATAACAGCCAGCGATGACAGGTCTTCTTCTGCAATCTCACCCTTTTCACCCTTCCAACTCTCTATACTTTCCTTTCTTCCCTCCCTTCACCACTCAGCCCCTGCTCCAGTCCACCCCACCCCCTCCGCCATTCTTCCCCATCCGCGAGTCTCTGCACTGCCTCATTCCATCAGTCCCTCCAATAATACCTCGGAAGGTGCATCGCATGACGTTGTTCGGATATCTCACATACACAAACGAACATGCACACACACACACACACACACACACACACACACACACTGACGCACTAACACACAATCTCTCTCGCTTGCTCCTCCCATCTCTTTCTCAGTTCCTTCTACCCTCTCCCACCGACACTCCCTCTCTCTTTTCCTTTCCCTCTTCCTCTGACCCCGTCTTCTTTCAATCCTCGCTTTCTCCTTTGCCTCGTTTGTAGACCCGCCATCTCGCCTGTGGAATCGTGTATTCAGCTTGATTGCACCACGATATTTGAATGACATTCCCAGACACCCACAAACTCCGTCGCTGATCGCTGCCCCAACCTACCCTCCATCCATCCATCCATCCATACATACATACATACATACATACATACATACATATAGGCTCCTCTCTTTATCCCCAATCCCCGGCTCCTCTCCTTCCTCTTCACCCCCTCTATCTCAACCCTCATACGAAATCTTTATATCCCTCTTTCCGCTACCTCAACCCCTCATAAGAAATCTTTGACGCTCAACAAAGGAACGCTGCGTTTGCAGTCATCAGACAGCCACACTCCAACCCCCAAGCCCCTCTCCCTTTCCATCTCTTCCTCTGCCTTGCCATCCTTTCTCCCTAAACCCTCCCATGAAGGCTTGGAAACTCTGCATGGACACCCTGCTCAAATGATCCCCCCCCCCCCCCCCCCCACACACACAAACACACACAGACAAGCACGCGCGCACACACACACACACACTACATGCAGCAGCGTCGCTCACTGAACGTAGTGCCCCTCTCCCCCTTCCCACCTGCGCTTTGAACCCTGGCAGCCGCTCCTCCGCCGGCCACGGGTTGGATTCCAGCGTGACGTTACGCGGGCCGTGCTCCCTCTTGATGATGAACGCCTCATTCATGTTGCCCTTCTCACGTTTGGGCAGGACTCGGTTATTCACGCGGATGTACCCTACTCCTCTGGTGCAAAGTCACGATTAGGGTTTAGTTTTCAGGATTTAGGGTTAATTCTCAGAGAAGCACCTCTCGAGCGGTGCAGGTCCGCACCTGTCGCTGAGTGCGAGTGCATCCTTTTCAGCGGCCGTCAGTTGAGTGTGGAAGGCCTTGGAGGCGCTGAGGGTCTGTTCAATGACGGCCTCGCAGCCGTGGTTGGCGAGGAGGAAGAAGGCGGTGCTGTCGAAGCAGCGACGAAGTTGCGCCGAAAAGTCGGCAACGGCGTCGGACTCGGGCGGCTGCTGTCTCAGTAAGGCAGAGGCGTCCAGGATCGGTAGCTCCCCATCCCGTGGGGCCTCAGGCACGGGGTTGTTTCCCCACTGAAGTGCCTCCTGTTCCACGCGCAGCGCCTGCCGCTGCCCCTCGTCAGGCGGGGCGGCCATAATCGCTGGAGGAGAAGACGGTGGTGGACTGCCGTATAAATAAGGCCGTACTTAGACTAAAGATAAATCTTCGTCACCCACTGCTTGATCTTAGTCCCGGTGCACTCAGCGCTACACCCACCATCACAGTTTTTTTTTTTTTTTTTTTTTTTGCGCCCCCGGGATATGGGACTGGCACGAAGACCCGCACCGGCACGCTCTACAGGTGCTACAGGTACCCGAATGGTGCGTTTTTTTTTTTTAATGGCGCCCTCCGTGGTGCCGGTGTGGGGGAGAATTATTGGTCATGAAGGTAATGTTGAACTACAGATGAGGTTTAAATTACATACACGGGGGCTGCATGTTAGCAAGCGTTGCCATGACGCTTCGCAACTCTCACCCTCCAGGCTAGCTTTTAAGGGCGCTGCACCAGTAAAGCTCACCCCTATACAAGGATTATTTAACGAGCCCCACGCAGTTTAGGTCAGCACGGCTCACACAAAAGGAATCTATTTAACCGGGCCTTAGAATAGTAGGTACCCGTACAGGTGGTACCGATATAAAATCGATGATTTAAAATAATATACGTGTACTATGTACCTGCAGGTGACCGTCATCCGCCTTAATTAAAGGCAACAGCGGGTCGTACCCGTAGTCAACGACACGGGCTGCCCCAATATTGGTCCATCACGCCTCCTTCCTCTGATCCTTGCGACCATCACCACCAGAGGAAAAATGATAGACGGGCTATCATCAGTCACAGCTATCGCCAGTCGTATCACTGAGTGCCCGAGAATAAGGTCAGTGGGTGATGGTAGCGACAAATCTAACGGGGCAACAGCATCGTACCCACGCGGGTGGGTCGCATTGTATTCGGCGGGCCTACCCTAGGTACTGTGACTATCCTAAGGTAATAAAGATTAGATATTGGCTGGCGTGACTGACGGACGGCCATATCTGCTAGCGTGGGGCCAGTGAGACTATGCGGGGCGGGGGGTGGGGAGGAAGCGGGACTGGGCTTCTGTCACGGCGACCGACAGACGCGTTGCGAGTAATACTGTGCCTCGCCCTACTGAGTGAGGTCGCGCTCGCCGTAGGCTATGGAGAAAGCTGCGACGTGTATCAAGGGAAGTGGGTGCTGGATCCCAGCCGTCCGCTGTACAAGGCGACGGAGTGCGCGAGTAAGTGCGTTGGGAGAAAGGCAAAAAACAACGCGGCGGGAAACTACGCGTGGCAGCCCCACGACTGCAACCTCCCTCGATTCGACGCCCCACGCTTCCTGAGCTGTATGCGCAACCGGGCTCTCGTTCTCATCGGCGACTCGCTGTCCGCGAACTGGCGCACCAGCTTGGGCTGTCTGCTGGCCCAGGAGCGCAGGGAGGGGGTCGCCTTTTTCCCCGACTACAACTTCACACTCATGGGCCACCGGTCCAATCACCTCGTGAGCGGCGGAAAGGCCGGTGCCAACTCGATCAACCTGAACACCGTGGACCACTCTTGGTCCACTAGCTTCAAGCCCGAACAGAAAGTAACCGACGTCGTATTCCTTGTGGGGGCGCACTTCTCCAGCTTGTCGAGATTTGCGCAGAGCGGCGGCAAGACGGTCCCCCGCACTCCGCTGAACCAAGCGATCGGCCACGTGGCTCGCACGGTGTCGGGCTTCCTTGACTCCGCTGGCTTCAAGGGTAACGCGTTCTGGATGTCGCACTCGCCGAGCAGCTTCGAAGGAGGGGCCTGGAACAAGGGCGGTCGGTGTGATAAGTTTAAGACGCCGTGGGAGGTGGTGCCGTACGAGCCCGACCCCGACACGAGACCGTTCAACGACGCGCTCGAGTCGGCGCTCGTCGGAAGCAACATCAAGCTCATCCGAGCCACGCACCTGACCAGCCTCCGCCCCGACGGCCACCCCGCCGCCTCTCGCCAGTTCCATGGGGGACATATACGTGTGCAGGACTGCGTACACTGGTGTTTGCCTGGTGTGCCGGACACATGGTCGGAACTGCTAATGCACGAGTTGGGATGTAACCCACCCGAAATGTACCGCCGCGACCGCCAAACACACCCTTTCACGTAGCAACCCTCCCTAGCTGAGATGTATATTGTAGGGGTGGCCTTTGAGACCAAAGGCTCTGTGGTCTCGCTGCTTTCATTCTTATAAAAGAGCACTTCGTTCACAGGAATAAGTAGCGACTGTATAGCATTTTAGGGTCTCGGCAGCAAGCCCTTCCCCTCTTTCCCCTTCCCTCCCCTCCCATAGAAATGTCGAATGAGCTAAGTTTAAAAGATATAATGAATAAAGGCACAGAGGGCCTCTCCTTCCGCGGGCACAGGCAGGAAGCTGTGCTGCACACCGCTATTCCCCCGCAGAAACAGGAGGCGGGCTGCGAAGGGACGGCGCTGTCTCAAGCTCCTCCACCGCCTGACACGACACCGCCATGACAAGCAGGAGCCAACTGTGTCAGCACGTACCAAGCACCAACCCTCCTTCCATGCTACAAATCCTGACCGTTTTTTGCCAAGGTAAGCTGCCCTACTCTTCCTATTTCTGCGCCCAACTGTCACACAGCACCCACATACACGCCACAACAGCCACAGCCCCCTCTTTGCCCCCACCCTCCCTTCCCGTCTCACCTTCAGACACGCAACCTCCATCTCGTACTCCTCCAACGCCTCAATCAATGCCCCGTTGTCACCGTCATTCAACAGCGCGCCCTCCTCCCCCTCCCGTACCTGCACCAACACGCAGCTCAGCCTGTTGACCAAACTACGCCCACGCGAACGGACAGAACGTGCATTGGAGGGGAGCTCCAGCATCACCTGTTGCCCGCCTAACGCGAGTGGCGTCAGCCCAGGAGGCAATGGCATCCCGGCGGAGCGGTAGTGGCGGCACTCGAGGTCGTAGCACTTTTGGAACCAGCAACCCGACTGGAAGTCCACTGCGGTAGAGACCCCAAGAAAGTCAGCTGTGCATATACGCGTGCATATGATTGCAACAGGGGGCAGACTGTTGTTGTCGGCGGCTAGTAGAAGGGAGGAAAAGGAGATATTAGCAGTGCGAGCCTGCGAATGCTGATGACGCATATATACACTCAAAGAAAAGTGTGGGGGGGGGGGGGGGCGTGGTGGAGAAGCTGCGGGGGGGGGACGGGGGGATGAGCACGCATGGAAGGAAGAAAAAATGATGCATAGGGACAATGGGGTGGAAACCGAGAAAGAAGCCGTCGGAGAACGGGAGACGTAATCGCTTTTTTATGGGGTTGGGGAGGGGGGGATTTATGGGTATTCGCTGGGTGCCGTTATGTACATAGGGAGAGAGAAATACAGAGCGGCAGGGGAGAACTGTGGGGAGTGTTCACAGTGTGATGATGAATTGATGTCCAGTGGAAGGGACGAAAATGGATGGGGGGGGGGGTCTTTTGAGGGGGAGGGGGGCGGGAAGGGGGGAGTGGCGGATGCATGCATATGAAAGGGGGTGGAAAGAAAGGGATAAAGGTGAAGAGGAGGTGGGCGACGGTAGTGTGTGAAGGGTGACACGACACGCAGGCAAAGTGGAAGGAGAGAAACAAGGAATGGGGAGAGGCGAGGACGTAAATAAACGGACCAAATTACGGCTGCAATTTCTACTGAAACAGGGGATGGTGTTTGGGAAGGGTGTCACGCTACATGGATTCAGAGAAAGGTGAAATGGGAGAGGAACCTTTCGCCATTAACATATTCCTTATTTTCCTTTCCTTCCATTTTCTTTTTATGGGAGAGGGGGGGGCTGCCAGTTATGTTGTGTATATTGCCAACCCTAACAGCGACGGATGCAGGGGAGTGGTGCTTCATGATGCCTCGTGCATCGCTCACCGACGTAGAAGACGCCGTTCGACTTGTGTGCCCGTCCCACATTGCCGCACCATCTGTTGACCGGCAGGGGATATGTTGCCCGTCAGAAGACTGACGTAGTTCACATGTTTTAATCATGACGTTTTCGAAATATTTTCCAAAACTTGTGTGTGTGAGTGTTACGTGCATTGTCGTGAACGTTTTGTGTCGAGGTTGCAGACACGTTTTGCGCAAGCAGATACCTGAATTATAAGAAGCACTATACACGAGGACAGGGAAAAGGGGCGCAAAGAGCAATTCATAAATCATTAAAATCGTTCGTTTTTATTATAATGTTTCAAAATTTACGGCGGCCCTCTTTTTCTCGTGATCGTTATGTTGATATACTTGTGCACGTCTGTGGCTAGTTGTGAGAGCGCATGCAGTTTGTATTGAGGCTGTCATGTCCATTTGGCTGAATGTAGTTTTTGGAGAGAGAGAGGAGGGGATCACCGGTTGTTACGTATGTTGAGGACCAAAAGGTTTGCCTCCTCCAGCATCATCCAACTTCGGATGTACCCGCGCACCCCTCCCTACCGACACAGCATCACGAGCATCTCTCTCAGAACAACACCCATATTTACATTCTGAAGGCAGAAATCAACACAGCACCTTCTATCATGATCCAATAACATCATTTAAATTCAGTATGACAGCTGCGCCGTTGCGCCTCGTTTATCACCTGAGAACAGACGGACTCGATGAAGCGGTCGACGTCGGGGAAAGGGGAGGGCGGCTGCGCTGGCCCTCCGCCACTGCCGGTCCCCACTTCACCGCCTTTCCCGCCCCGGGCGGCAGCGGCGGTCACGGAACCTGACACCTCTGGAAAGATTGAAAATAGGGTGCGTTAGGCCAAATTTCATATACAGCCGTGGCCGCAAATTATTGTAGGGCGACATGTGCGGTTTTGCGCTTAGTTATGCAGCGACTGTGAGTCATTCTGTGGTTCTTCATGGCACGTTCGGTTCCTATTTTCGTGATGCCTTGCAGGAGGGTGGTGCAGCTGCTGTTGCCTGCCTCCCTGATCCGCGGACTTAGGCTTGGTTGCCTCCTTTTTACCGTCGTTTGCTGGCGGATTCCACTGCTTTCTTAGTAATACATGATCTATTATACTATGAGACCGTAAGTAAATTTTTGTGCCACAGCAGCCGTTTCATATCCGTGAATGAAATCCGATCAAAGCTGTGGATGAAAAAGCACGTAAGGATACGATCCTTAGCTGGCGACACGACCATCGCGTAATGACAGACAGAGTCATCAGGCAAATCCGCTCAGCCACTTGTGCCAGAGTACTCGGGCGCCCTCTTCTGACGTAAACTGATAACGAACATGACTGCAGCAGTGTTTCCCTCGCACGGGCGAGCGACGTCGGCATTGCGCCGGCTCACGGTTATGCTCTTATCATATGAAACGGGATCAGCAGTATGCCCGCTATTCTACGACTGTAAATGAAATGTGGCCGGACTGCCAAATGTTTTGCTTCTTTGGGCACTCGTATCCACTGCGTTGCCTTCCTTGTTTCTATGTTACACAAAATAGTTTCAACTGTGTCTACTGCCTTTGACGTATATAAAGTTGCAGTTATGAATTAGAGGGCAGGAACGAATGAAGACTGCAAAGACACGTTACTAAACATTACATCCCATTACGGATACTAAGAGCATTTATGATTTGTGTAGATCTGCTTGAAAACAGGCATGCAAGGAGTTTTGAAAGGAAAATGAGCAAACAGAGCATGATACGTGGTTACATTCAAATTGTGATACTTTTCGTTTCACATATTGCGCACTGACTCTCCCATTGTACATTTCTGTCTTTCCCGTCATTTATAATTTAGTAGCGCCCATTGTCACCCTCAGTGATCTTGTCTCGAATATACACTCCTTGTTTGTTTCCATAATCAGTGATCTTGTGTTTTTCCTTTTCGCCAAGGAATTGCAATTTTGACTTTACCACTCCTGCATTCTTATGTTCAAATGCGCAAAAATATTTATCTACTTAGTTATTGTTCACTCCTCTCTCCCTTCCTTTCCTCCCTTTCTTCACACACACTCCCCCACACACACACCCGGAGAAACATTGCAGACAAGCGACCGAAGGTACACTTCTTTCTGATGACAGCGACACAGGCAGCACAGAATAAGGTACCGGTTCGAGACCGCCACTCGCCCTCACGGCAACGCATCATCTGGCCTAACTGCAGGGTTCGCGTCTGCAGCAGACAGATCCAATCGTAGCAGCTTTAAAACCTCACCTGCTTCAGTTTGCCACCCCTATTTGCAAAGCGCTCCGTTGGCAGCAGCCGCTCCACCTTTCCGCACTTCGAGGAGTGTACAAGACGAAAGACCCTGACGTAATACCATACGCCCCTGGTCAGAGCTTAGATAGACAGTACACAGACACACAGATATGCACACACACACAAACACACACACACACACACACACACACACACACACACACACACACACACACACACATAGACAAAACATAAATATATATACACACACACGAGGAAAAACAAACACTTTCACCGAAATAGCAATAATCACTTTCACGCACACATACACATAGCACATACAGGAACACATAGACACACACAACACACATATGTAATACATTTATATATAACAATACGAATATACATATTTATATATAACAATTGCGTTGCAAACGTAGACACGGTACACACACATAGAAAGAAACATTCAAAAGGAAGGTGGGATGCCTCAGGCGTACACCTATTGCGCGTGTAGACGGCCATGTCTACAAAAGGAGTCACCCGATTGCTTTCTTCATCCTTACGAACCAGCATCAGACCCTCCGCCGAAGCCGACACCACCTCCACCGCCTGCCAAACAGCACAATGCCAAGTAAAATTCTCTCATCGTCCTCTCCTTCCACCCCTCCCTCACATCGAACATAACCGTTGACAATTGGCTTATTAGAGCTGACTGGGTAAATCTTAAACTGGCGCGCACCTCGCGAACGATCTCCCCCACATGGGCGTTGCTTCTGTTCCCGCACCCAAGGCACCCAAGCAATCAGTTAGTCTGATCGTATGTAGTATGGGTGGAAAAGGCGAAGAAAGTGAGGAGATGATCACAACAGGTACAAATTAAAATCATTGCAAATTCTATGCGGAGGCCAGAAATATGTATCTTATTTTGTGACATCTAATCGATTTTCTACGATATTATTCAGAGAAACGCAACCACTACGTAGCACACACGCACACACACACACACACACACACACACACACACACACAAACACTCACACACACATATACACACACTGTCAAACATCAGGCACACATGTACACACACACTCACACAAACACACACTCACACTCACACTATATGCTACTTTGGCAGTTTTCCCGATAACAAAGTCGCTTTAATTTGTTGTCACTTGAGAGAGGTCATTCTGTACATATAGCAACCCGATTAATTCGGACACGTACACACAAGCATCTACAAACGCACTGACTCACTTACACACTCACACGCAAAGGTCATCCATTCGGTCATTCAGACACACAAACACATATACTCACTCACTCATACAATATATTCCCTCACTCATATACATATGTTTATAAAGTCATACAGTCATGTTGTAGCCCCCCCCCCCCCCTCCCCCCCCCCCCCCCCCCCCCCCACACACACACACATATGCACACAAGGACTCACAGACATACGCAATCTCTCTCCCTCTCTCTCTCCCACACACACACATATACACACGCCAACCCCCACACACACATAAAATCTAGACAACAAGCATCCTGGAACGGCATACAGACTGATGGGTATTGCAACCATTTTGCAACCAGGGGGAAGAGGAAGGGTAGAACCTGAAAGCGATGGGGGTAGACTCGCTGTGCAGCTGCAGGACGAGGTGGCGTGAGAATTTTCGGTCGCTGGTGGAGTCGAGCTCTATCACCCAATCGGGCGCAATCCTCCATTCGTCAGGCAGCTCGTAGCGCCGCTTCAGCACCGCCTCCGTCGCCGCCAGCAACGCGTCCACCATCGCATCGCCGTCCAGGTCGGGGTTGGGCGCTGTGAGGTACTCCAAATCTACCACAGGCGCGAATTACAACCAAACAAAAAGTAGCAAGAGAGGCGAAAGGAGGTTAGGAGGGTGATGAGAGTGAAGGCGGTGGGAAGCAGCGCGGGAGGGCGAACCAAAGTAGATGTGGCATGGCCATCCTTGTCGGATGAGCTCATAGTGGTGCCTCTTGTGCGGATCCATCGCGCGGTACTTCGCCCAAAAGCTCTGCAAGTTCATTGCATTGCTGACAGTCACTCACGGGGCTCCCATTTTGGAGGGGCATGTCATTGTCATATCAAGGGAAAAGGGCGGGATGAGGTGGAATCAGGGTTGTGCGTCACCTGGTGTGTGGCCACGATGAAAAGACGGCGCGCGTTTTCACCCGTCTCGACAGAGAAGAATCTGCATGGCAACATGACATGGCCCACCACCCACAAAAGGTAAACGACAAAATAATAGAAACCCACGCAAGCACAAGCAAATGACTTTGGTACCAGGATTGTCATGCTCGCTACTGACAGTCAAAAATCGATAGCAGGTTTTGTGAGATTGTTTGCCTTATCACGCAGATGAGTGGGTGAATGGTGCATAAGCGAATGACTGGATGAAAATATACGATGCGGTGAAGAAAGCGAAGATAAGATTGAAGGTACAGATGCCTGCGTGGATGGATAAATTAATGGACTGGCCAGTGATGAAGCGGCCAAGACAAATAGGAGATGGGTAAGAAATTTTGCTAAAATTCAGATGAGAGGATGTGATAGATGGACAGATGAATGAATGCATGGATTAAGGAATGAATACCTGGGTGGAATGAAAGAAGAATAAGTGCTTAGGTGCATGATGAATGGAAAGGTTGGGTGACGGTTCATGCAGCCTCAACATTCACACCTGAGCGACTGAGCCCCTCTTCCCGCCTCCTCCTCAATGCCCACCCATGAAAATGCTGCCTCTTGGCGCGAGAACACCTGTGACCACAGCAACAGCGCATCCTTTGCTGCCATCTCCAATGAAACTGGTTCCGTGGAACCGCTGATTTGGAATTCGCACGTGTGGACCCGTGTGACCTTCGATCTCTACCTCTAAATACGATTTTTCATGGCTTTCCCTGGATGCTGTGTCAGTCAGGCGGTGAGGGCCCACCTTCCACACGTCAGTGCGCCCCGCGACCCGCGCGCGTTGCTTTCTGTGCAGCGGCAACGACCAACCCGCGCCCCAACTGAGAAACCGAGAGATGGCCGCGTCTATGTCACGCGCCCGTCTGGCGCTCACCACCAGCTCCTCATCCCTCTCCACCTGCACCATCAGACCACCCAAACGCGCCACATAACACAGACCAGTTTAGCTCTTTAAAAAAAAATAGAGCCAATCATTATATATTTATTTTCGTTTCATTTATTTAAAGAAACAATAAAACTCCGGAAATATTTTGTATTCTCCGGTCCACTCACCACCGGTGGGGCTTCGGGTGGAAGGGGTGGGGGAGCGGGTCGGCGAGTCTCAGTAACCACGGGTGCTGTGGGGATGGGGTGCTGCCGGGCGCGGGACGCCGCCTCCTTAACCCGTCGCTCCTCGACCTCCGCAGCCGCTGCCTTCGCGCCCAAGAGACAATCGACCAGAGAGACGGACGCCGGCCGCTTCCTTCCTCGCCGCTCCAGCCCCGCCATCCTGACGACCCCACCTCGCGTCACTTCTTACTCTCCGACGCTAGAGTAGGTCCATCGCCTTGCAATCCATCTAGCGCACTCACCGCAACGTTCGGTGACGGGCTACGGACCGATTCAGCCACGACGTGCCGCCCCGGCCCATAATAATATGAAGGTGGTGCTGCTGCTGAGAGTTTCCCTCGCGCGACGGTTCACTTGTCATCCGGGCCGAGAAATTTCGGAAATGAGGCAGCCATATATCGCTACGAATAGCGGTTGTACTTTCTACTGCTTTCGTATCGGCTGGTACATATAGCGATATCTCGTGGAATATAGGATCGGAGGTTTCTTAAAAACACAAAAATGCACCGGGTAGCGCTAAAAATGCGACGAGATGGACAGCGAGATCGAAAATATATCGCTAGCAGTCCGCTGGATAGGCGGAGCAAACGCGATATTATCTATGAAACCCTAGCTAGCTAAATGCCGACGTTGGGATGCATGCATTTACCAGTTCCGAGTCAATTCAAATTCAAATTCAAATTGTATCCGCCGGCGCGCGGTGCGGTAGCGATATATGTATCATTCTGTATTCGCAAGTGTCGAGGAAGCCTAATCGCTGGCGCGGCGGTCGCATAAATTAGCACTCATACGGGCACCGGTCGTCGGACGAACCAATATCATTTATAAATAAACGCAACAGCAGCTGCAGCACTGGCACGACGCCCTCCGAGTTTTTTCTCGAGGCGACGTTGCTGACGAGTCGGCAGTGTTTCTCGAGTCGCAGGCAGCGACATCACGGACAGCGGCATCAGCTACTGCAGCAGCGTAACGGAGCGCTTGCGCGTGTAGCACGCTAGCGGCGGGATGGAGGAGGGGCTGCTGCGGTGTCTGTATCAGACGTTGGACAGCGACCATGGCGTCCGGCAGGCGGCGGAGGCGCAGCTGCAGGCGGCGTCCGCACAAGTACAGCCATACCCACCCCCCTTTCCGTACCTGTTTCCTCACAGCACCGCCTCTCCTCCGTCCATTGATTGCTCAGCTCTCTGAGGGGGTGTCAGCGAGGCGACCAGCACGTCTGGGGGGGGCGAAGAAGTGGTGTTTCTGGAGAGTTTGGGAAAGACTTTTTTTATTTAATTTTCTATTGTATGAATATATATGTTTTTGGGGAGGAGGGGGATGGGAGCTGCTGTTACCTGAACTGGAGGTATGCAAGAGATGGGTGGTGCATGGATCGAGGAGAGGAAGAGCGATCGTAAGAAAGAGGGTTGACAGAGGCAGGGCGTGGGGGCGTGTTCCGTAGCAAAATGAATAGGAAAGCAAAGGAAGATGCACATGGAACGGAGGGGGGTTGATTGGGAATTGGGAGAGGTAGGGAGGGACTGTGGAATTAAGGAACTAGTCCAGAAAGGAAGATCTGGACATGCAGAGGGGATTGCTGAATGAAATGATAAACGGCACACATGGAAAGGCAGTGTAACTGAGGGTGGAAGGGAGTTGGAATGGAGAGAATGGTATTTAGACAGGGAGGAGTGGAAGGGGCGACAAAGACACAAAGCAATGGAGCCAGAAGGTGCACGGAGGCGAAGGGATAAAGACGAAGGGAAATGAGAGTTTGGTAATTCAGTTTGGTGCAAAGAGGGGAGGGGGGGCGGGGGGCTCCTGTGTTGTGAAGCAATTGGAGCTATGCAAAAGATTGGGCGTACATGGGCCAAGAGGAGGAGGATTCGCCGTAAGGAAGAGGGTTGACAGTGGCAGGGGGTGGGGTGTTCCGTCGCATGAAAAGGAAAGGAAAGGAAAGGGAGATGTCGTGGAAAAGAGGGGGGGTAGGGTGTTGGGAGGCTGATGAAAAAGTAAGGAGTTAAGGGTTGAGAAGTGAGAAGTGAGGGTATGGGAGATAAGAACTGGTCGTGTAACGGAGAGTTGTGAATGTTAAGGGAAAAGATCATGCACCGGACGGGAGAAGGGAATTTTAACGGACACGGCGCAGAAGAAGGGGCGAGAAAGGCACAAACAATGGAGGCAGATGGGAAATGGAGACCAGGGGATGCATAACAAAGGAAAGGAGTGGGAGTAGACTGTGACGGGAAAGAACAGTTGGACGAAGTTTTGAAGGGACGGAAAGATGGGAAAGAGAAAGGAATGAGAAAGAGGGGCCGACTTGTATTGCAAAGGTTGTATTCATTGGGGGTAGGAACTGTGGAGGAGCGCATCTGAACGGGGCGCGGGTTTGGGCTGCCTGGCGTCGCTGCAGGCGGGCTATGGCGTGGCGCTGGCGCGAGTGTCGCTGCAGCGGGAGGTCCCGTTTGGCATCCGTCAGCTCGCGGCGGTGGTATTGAAGCAGTACGTGAAGCACCACTGGACGCCCTCCTCCAAGCACTTTGCGCCGCCCGTGTGTGACGAGGGCGACAAGGCCGCCATTCGCGCGCTGCTTCCCGACGGCCTGCGGGACGAGACGCCCAAAATCCGCACCGCCATCGGAATGGCCATAGCCGGCATCGCGAAATGGGACTGGCCCGAGGCCTGGCCCGACCTCCTCCCTCTCCTCGTCAACATGCTGCGAACACGGCCCACGCCGGACGCAGGTGCCACCCGCTTGCCATACATTCATCTCCCCTCTTTGCATCCTACCAGCTTCAACTCCCTCCCCTTCCTCGCTCTGCGCTTTTACCCTACCCTCCCGAGCACATCATCACATTCCCCACAACCACACCCCATTGCTACCACTCATGTCCTGGTCTTTCCAATGTTTTTAAAGTTTTCATGGCTGCATCCCTCCACCACTGCACACCCAACATATTACACACCACAGCACTCTACCTGTTTATACTCTCTCCATCCTCCACCCCGCCAAACCTGACCCATTACGTGACGAGTGAAGCTATGGTAATGAGGCGCGTAAGGATGGTCTGTGTGGGTAATGTCGAGTAGTGCGGAAGGATAGGTACCGAAATTGCCCTCCTGTATCCCATCCATCCTTCCATCATCATCCTCCTTACCTCTCAACGCCCCCTTCCGTTCTCCTACCCATGCACCCAGTCTGCACAATTTCCTCTTTCATTCCTCGAATCCCCTCCTTTTTCCTCGTCAACCCTCATCCATCGGCTCGCCAGCTTCATGTACCACCACCCCCCTTCCCACCCTCCATCCCATCATTTATTTTGAATAACTCTCAAGCAATGCCTCTGTCACCTCCCTCCACACTTCCGTCTTCTCCGCCAGACTCCCCTTCCCCTGTTTTGGTTTATTTCCTGTCAACAAGTGCAGCTCCCCGTCGCCATCGCGCAGCTCACCACCCCTTCCTCCCATGCTCAGCACCAAATCCCCTCCTAACCCCCCAATCCCCCCTTTCTC